>PVHP010018052.1:0-33567 GCA_004024765.1 Zapus hudsonius | reverse complement strand
GCCTCTCCCTCAAGGTCCCCCCAGTCAGAGTCTGGCAAAGTATCATCTGTTTTTTCTTTAAAGTTTTCTAGGGTAGGATATATTTTTGTAGGTCTCCTTTTTGTCTCAATTTTATTAGTCGTGGTTTTAATTTTTGTCTTTTCCTTGCTATCTTCAGCCTGTTTTTTTCTGATTTTGTAATTATATTTTCATCCTCACTGTCTAATGAAATTAAGTCTACTTCTTCTACTTTTAATTCATTGCCTGATGACTGTTTTTTCTCCCTGCAGTTCTGGGCTAAATCCCCCCTTTTCTTTATCTTCTTGTAAAAGTTTCTCACTCTGTTTAATTGCCAAAGCGACTGTGGTATTCTCATAGTGAAAACTGATTATTTCATTAATTAAGCTCCAGTAGGAAAAGGCAGTTACAGGAATTTTTTCAGGACCGAATGTTTCATAATAATACTGCAAAGCATTTCCAACTCTTTTCCATCTTTTTTCATCTATAGATCCCTCTTGGGGAAACCAGGAACAGACTTCCTTTATAAAATCAAAAAATCTTAATAAATCTTTTATTTTAACCTTTACTCCTTGCGTCTTTAAAGCTTCCTTTAAACCTTCAACAAAAATTCATGCTTACTTATTTCTTGTCCCATAATCGCTGATCACTTACCAGAACCTGGCTCCACATGGCAGGTTCCCTTGTGGTGGGGGGGTCCTTTTTATTTTGTTTATCGTGGCCACTCGATCAGTGTTTTTCACTGATGTCCTTCATACTCGGGACCCATGTTGGGCGCCACATGACCCAGCCTGTAGGTCAGTCAACAAAGACCCTAAGGGAGGGGGTGAGAATGAAAAGGACAAGAGACACGAAGAATGGAGACAAGACAGGAGTCTGATCAAGTCTCGTTTTATTGGAGCTCAGGCAGGTGTTTATAAACTCGCAGGAGGAAGTATGTGGGTGTCTGTGTAAGAACTTGCGACCTGACTGCAATGGGAAGTCACGTGATTTCTAGAAAAGAGCCTAGTAGGTGGGAAAAGGAAACTTAAGCGGAGAAATAGAAAACTTAATTTTGGTTAGTAGAGAAAATGGCAGAGACCTTCAAAATGGCGTTGACACAGTTAAGGTATAATAAGTAGCTCCCCACAATTTCCATATCACCCATGAGGGACTTGTTTCCAGAATATTTAAAGAATTCTTACAACTCAATGATAAAAATAAAAATTTTGGAATTAAAACTGGGCAAAAGATATAAATAGACATTTTCCAAAGGAAGTATAGAAATCAACAAGCATAAGTCATAAGGGAAATTCAAATTAAGACCACAGGGCAGGGCTGGAATGCAGCTTCTATATTGTAAAAAGTGAAAAAGAAAGAAATGTTAAATGTAGAATTACCATGTGACTCTGACTCTCTTAGAGACAGTCCTAATGCAACTGAAAACACAGGCCTTCGTAATTCCCTATGTGTGAATATTCAGAGCACCATTAGTCATAATAGTTCTCGAATGGATACTCTTAATGTGTACCAACTGATGAATGAATAATGTACAATAGAAGATCCATTCATTGGAATATTATTCAACTGGAAAAAGAAATGAAGCAGTAATGTGTTCCACAACAGAAATAGACCTTGAAACATGCTTAGCCCTGGGAGGGACAGGAAGTTGAGGAATGACAGCTAAAATATATAGGTTTCTTGTTTGAGGCGATGAAAATGTTCTGAATAGATTGGTAACATAACCCTGTAAAATACACTAACATCTGCTGAAGTGTCTATTTAAAATAAGCAAAAGCACTTGCTGCTTAAGCATGAAGACCTGAGTTCAGGGCTGAGAGATGGCTCAACAGTTAAGGTGCTTGCCTGGAAAGCCTAAGAACTTGGGTTTGACTCCCTGGTACCCATGTAAAGCCAGATGCACAAAGTGGCACATGCATCTGAAGTTCCTTTGTAGTGGCTGGAGGCCCAGGGGTGCCCATCCTCTCTTCTATCTCTCTGCTTGTAAATAAATAAATACATATTTTTTTAAAAGACTTGGGTTCAATCCCCAGCACCCACAAAAAGTTGGGCTTGGTTGCCCATACCTGTAACCCCAGGGCTGAGGGGGTGGAAACAGAGAGGTCCAGGTTCAGTGAGAGAACCTGAATCATAGAAATAAGGTAGAGCAGTCAGAAAGGAGACACTCAACATCCTCCTCTGGTCTTTCTGAACACATGCACATGGGAAGATGCATGTATCTGCACATGTGTGTATACGTATACCCCACATTTAGCACACATGCTCCACACACACACACCCAAAATGAATAAAACAAGAGAATTTTATTACATGTAAATCAGTAAAGCTGTCCTGAAGAACAAGGAGGGATTGATGGAGTGAGCCATGCAGACATCTGAAGGGAGAACATTCTGGGTGTTGGGAATAGTGATAGGAAAACAAGGCTGGAGAAAAGCCTGAGGATGTCAAAGAAGAGCATGGAGAAATCAGTGTGGCTAGAACAAAGTGAGGGAAGAGGTGATCACAGACCTAGCCATGAAGTGTGGCATGGACCTGTGTGAACACTTCTTTCTTGCATGTGTGTGGGGTGTATGGCATTCATGTACAGGTACATGCATGCATGTTCTCATGGGTGGACACATTAGTGTGGGTGAGTGTGCATGCATATTGCATGGAGACGAGAGGTCACTATTGGGAATCTTCTTCAGTTGTTCTCCACCTCGGTTTTTGAGACAGGGTCTCTCACTGAACATAGAGCTCACAGAGTTGGCTAGATTAGTTTGCAGATGAGCACCAAGGATCCTTTGTTTCTGCCTCCCCAGGACTTGGATTACAGGCACATGACACCACACCCGGCATTTTTACAAGGGTTCTGGGGATCTGAATTTGGGTCCTCATGCTTCATGGCAAACATTTTCCCTACTGAGCAATCTCCCTAGCTCAAAACCCAGGTCTTTAAGGGAGAGGAAGACCTTTTGCAAGTGGTGAGCAGAGTGTGGATATTCTGGTTTATGTTATAAAAGGAAAAGCCTGAGTGCCATGTGAAAGGCAGAGATAAAGGCAGAGTGAGGAGGCCATCATCCATAGAGATGTCTGTGGTTTAGCCATCAGTGATAGAGTGACATGCTGTGGAGATTTTAGCTCATTTAATCCTCAAGACAACCCTATAAGGTAGCCAATAATATCATTTCCATTTTATAGATGCTAAAACTGAAGCATGTATAATTTCATAGCTTTCAAAATCTCATGTGAACTAGGTGGGAGTTAGCTAGGATTAGCTGGGAGTTAGCCCACAGGCTGTCTAGGTGCAGAATCTGTAATTAAAAAAACCCTTTGTTGGCAGTTTTTAGGCATGTAATATCTTTTGATCATAATCTCCTCCTTTTCCCTTTTTTTGCCTCTTCTCCCCCACCATCTCCCCCCACCGACCTCTTCCTTCCAACTCATCCCTCTTCTACTTTGATGTCTTTTGCCCTCCTCCACTGTCCATGATGGAATACTGCTGGCCCGATCCTGCCTGGCAGGTCTTGTGCAGGTAGTGACAGCCACTCGGAGTCATCTACCATGCAACGTCACGGCTCTGAAAGCTCAGCCGTTGTCAGAAATCTGCTCTGTGCCTGCCCAGTCTGACATGGGAGCATGGGAGGACTTTCAAAGGGTTGCAAGCCACAGCTGCATGCAGGAATTCTGGTCTTAGCAAACTGCATCCCTGAGGCTTGGTCTGGCAACTTCGTATTCAGATTGAAACAGTCTATTCCCTGAGAGGTGAGTCAACATCTGTAGGGAACTAGATAGAAAAAAATGTTGAGGTCTAAAATGAAGTGAAAAAGAAAAAACAAACCAAATAAAGGAGGCTGAAAGTGTGGTACTGCTTTAACAAGGAGAAGCAAGATCAATGTAGAAGTCCAACACTGATGAGTATCACGAGGGGATTATCCTGTGGGGTTATTGAACTTGGGGTTCTACTAAAAGCCTTATAATGGGAGTGGAATCCTCTTTCCTTTGTAAAGTGTTCCGACTGAGCCCTTGGGTCGCTTTCACTCATTGTTCTGATGACAGCTGGGACTGAAATTTTGTTAGCTTATTCTGGCCCCTGGCTGACACACAGCCAACTTTTTTATCCATCTAAATTTTTGAGTTGGAAGGAAATTACATGTGATTGGGTTTTATTTTGCTTCCTCCAAATAATGGCTTTATTCACAGAGAATTTTGCTACTGTTTATGTCTCCCTGACTTTTCTCTTGCCCTCGTCCACTGTTAAATCCCACCTGTACTCTATTTGCATAAGGGTATTCCCTTTCCAATCGGCTGTCTCAGCTCCTGGTGATCCTGGGAGATGCCCTCATTCTGTGCCTCAGAGGATGTGCAGCAGCTGGCATCCCACAGCTGAGGGGGAATGCCAGGGGAGAGGCTGAGATGCCAGGGGAGATGCTGAGACGCCAGGGGAGATGCTGAGATGCCAGGGGAGATGCTGAGACGCCAGGGGAGATGCTGAGACGCCAGGGGAGAGGCTGAGATGCTGGACCAACCCTGGAATCTCTTCCTCTGATCTTTTTATACATGAGAGGTTTAAATGATTTCATTGCTTCAATCTATTTTTCTATGCCATCAGAAGGTAGCCTAAGGGACCAAGTAATTCCCAATATCACATTTATTTTTGTGTGTGTGTGTAGAAAGAGAGAGAGAGAGAGAGAGAGAGAGAGAGAGAGAGAGAGAGAGAGAGAGAGAGAGAGAGAGAAAACATTTCAAGGCCCCTTTCTACTATAAACAAATACCAAATGCTTTCACCACTTCTAGGATCTGGCTTAAGCAGGTGACTTGGGAATTGAACCCAGGCTGGCAGGCTTTGCAAGCAAGTGCTTTTAAACTCCCAGACATCTTCCCAGTCCCCCATCACATGTTTTTCTTATGTCTTCCCTGACTCTTCTTCAGTATTGGGGTGGGGTGGGGTGGGAGAGGGTGAGTGGAGGAATGTATCACTCCACTTGTGATGGTTTTGTTGTCAACTTGAAATTTTTACAATCTTGGGTGACCTGAGGATGTTCACAGGAAGGCAGCCCTCTCAGTACAGGGCAGGAT
This sequence comes from Zapus hudsonius, assembly GCA_004024765.1. Lineage (NCBI taxonomy): Eukaryota > Metazoa > Chordata > Mammalia > Rodentia > Dipodidae > Zapus > Zapus hudsonius. The sequence goes on along the minus strand of PVHP010018052.1, from coordinate 28,512 downwards.
GTAAGGAAGCTCAGAGGAGCTAGAAACAGACATCCCTTCCTGGAAGGGCAGTGCTGGAAGGAAATTCCAGAGACTCAGGAAGCCAACAAGTCTGGGATAGGGTTGCAAGACCTGGCCCTGAGGCTATATGAAGGGGGAAAAAATTCTCTTTCCCTCCTGTTTGCTGTTGTGTGTGTGATATTGGTGATGGCTTCTCTCTCTGCTTAGACTTGTCAAAGGGGGTCAGGTTCTTTCACCATTATGGAACTGGCCCTGGATCTGTAGCTTCAATAAATTCTTTCCTCCCATAAACTGTGCCTGGTTTGGAGACTCATCCCAGTGGCGTGTGGCTGACTGTGACACCACCTGTTCCTCATCCAATGCCAGTTTTCACATCTGCGTTTTCCTCTTCCCTCTTCCTCTCCTCTCCTCTGAGCCCCAACTTCCAAGCCTCCAGAAATAAGCCTGCCCTTACTCCAGAGAGCTCAGAAAACAAAGATCTGTGCAAGAGATAAGAGCCATCTCCCAAAATAATTTCCTTTTCCCACTGTGTGTGTGTCATAAAGGAAGGGCAAAGGTCATCACACCAGCAGCTTCCTATGGACTAGTCTCTCCTTGTCCTCTTGTGGAGCTCAGGCTTCTACTTTCAGAAAATATTGAACATTATTTTCTTATTTATGACCTTGGTTTCATTTGATAAATTTTTCCTTTTTTTTTTTTTGTTGTCTTTTGAGGTAGGGTCTTGTTCTAGCCCAGGCTGACCTGGAATTCACTATGCAGTCTCAGGCTGGCCTCAAACTCACAACCATCCTCCAACCTCTGCCTCCTGAGTGCTGGGATTAAAGGCATCTACCACCATACCTGGCTTCATTTGATGTAATGTTTTCTACAATTCAAAGAGCAATGTTTTTATAAATTGTATATATGTATATATATTAAAGCAGTTTTGTAGCAAAAAGGAAATACCTTATCTTCTCTTATATACACTAAGCTGTTTTATTAACTTGAACTTTGCATGTATTCTTGATGTCTGCTTCTATAATACATTAATATGTTCAGTTCAGCTAAATTCCTTGCCTTTCTCCATGCAATTTCTTTATTGTGACATTATCCTACTATGATTGATGGCACTACTGTGCAATGTGCTAGCATATCAAAAATTGTATTGGGGCTGCCCAACTTGTGATGAAAAAAACCTTTAGTACACTTAACTAAAGCCATCTCAATTTTCTATCCAAACCAGCATGGGTCGGCAATGGTCTTTTTGAGCATTTTAAAAAACTTTATTGACAGCTCACATAATTGTAGACAATAAACCATAATAATTCCCTCTTACCCCACCCCTCTCAATTAGTCTCTATTTCATTTAATACCATAATCTTTTCCTCTCATTTTGAAGTTTTTAGAAAGTAGTGTGAAGGCACTTTGAAGTCATAAATATTAAGGCCATTTTGTGTCTGGAAGTTTGCATTCTAAGCAGTCCTACCCTTCCTTTGGCTCTTACAATCTTTCCACCACCTCTTCTACAATAGACCCTGAGCTTTGGGAAGTGTGATAGAAATGTCCCAGTGCTGAACACTCCACTGTCATTTCTTCTCAACACTATGGTGACCTTTGTGTTATCCCAGTGGTCACTGCTATCTGAAAAGAGAAGCTTCTCTAGCCAAAAGTGAGAGTAGCATTATTCTATGGGTATGATCATTTAAAAAACAGTGTTCATAAGGCATTTTGATAGGCATAATATATGCATTTAGCCAGACAACAGAAGGCATTACTCCCCTGGGTCTCATGACCTCCCCCACCATAGGCTTTTGACTAATCATCAGAACCAGGCATGTATTCTCTTCTGTAGAGCAGGCATCCTGTCCAATTAAAGATGGTTAGTTTTCCCCATAACAGATGTGCCACTATTGCACAAGTTGGCACATTTGGCATAGCTGGCCAATTTAAGGCTTTTAAGGTCCACTGTTGTTTACAACTATTGATGACTTCTCTCTTCCATAGGGCTGAATGCAGCCATAGCTTTTTCCGAATTTCTGTCAACTGTTTTTTTTCTCTTTTTTTGAGCATTTAAAAATATTCTTATTTATTTATTTGCAAACAAAGAGATATAAGAGAGACAGAGATAGAGATAATGGGCATGCCAGGTCCTCCAGCCTCTGAAAACAATCCCCAAATACAATGTGCCACTGTGCATCTGGCTTTACATGGATACTGGGGAATTGAACCCAGGTTGTTAGGCTTTGCAGGCAAGTGTCTTGGCTGCTGAACCATCTCTCTAATCCCTTGAGCATTTTTTCGAAGCCTTCCTTATATTTTAATTTTTCATTGGCATACATAATTTTAGGTATTATTATGGCATTTTCAAATACAATTTTAGTTGCCTTTCTTCCCCTCCTCATCTTCCCAGTGCCTTGTCCCCCTATTATCCTGCCTCCTGCTTTCTTTTACATGTCCCATGTAGGGTTTTTTCATTTTTTAAAATATATTTGTATTTATTTGTGAGCAGAAAGAGAGGAAAAAAGAGAAAGCATAGGTGCTGCCAGGGCCTCTGGATGCTGCAAATGAACTCCAGATGCATGAACCACTTTGTTCATGTGACTTTCCATAGGTACTGGGGGGGCGGGAATCAAACCCATGCTGACAGTCTTTGCAAGCAAGTGCCTTTAACTACTGAGCAATCTCCCCAGCCTCATGTGTGTATGTATGCACACACACATACATATATGTATAATTTTATTGTGACCTTTAACATATGAACATACTGTGAATTGATCATATTCCCATCAGGTTCTTCTTTTGTGTTTCTTCCCCCTCTCCCCATTCCTCCTCAGTGGGGGTACTGGTAATCACTGTGGGTCCTGAATACACAAGATGGTTCTTGTTGGGAGGACAGTGCCCCACATTTAGCCTTCCCAATTTTTTTTTTATTTTGTGTACATGTACGTGTAATGTGGTATGTATGGTGTATGCAGGTATATGTGTCCCTTGGGGCATATGCTCACCTGTAGCCTAGTGGAACACTGAACTGCTCCATCACTCATCCTCCTGGTCTTGTTTTTTTTTCTTCCTTTCTTCCTTCTTCCCTTTCTCCCTCCCTTTTCCTTTCCTTCTTTCTTCCTCCCTCCCTCCCTCCTTTCTTTCTTTCTTTCTTTCTTTCTTTCTTTCTTTCTTTCTTTCTTTCTTTCTTTCTTTCTTTCTTTCTTTCTTTCTTTCTTTCTTTCTTTCTTTCTTTCCTTTGTTCTAATTCTCCAATAAGTCTCAGGTCTCTGCTCCCCTGAGGAACTGGGATTTCAGGCACATGTGGCCATGCCTAGCTGTTTCACTTGAGATCTGAACACCAGCAGTCTCAGGCCACTGCAGACCCTCATGTTTGCTCTAGAAGCACATTTGACAGCTGAGCCATTTTGTCAGCCCAGCTTTATATATATAACTTTGAATGAACCAGAAGCTCTCTTGGACAAGAGGTAGCATGTACATTATGTTTCTACAGTGGTTTTCATCACAAACTAATAAAGAGTAGATCAAGTTCTTGGTGGAGTCTGCTCACCAGATCCCATTTCCACCATAGAAAATTAAAACAGAACTGGGCTGAGACATCAGGCACCTCTTCCGACATATGGCGAACTCTACGATCGGGTGGTGATGAGGGCTTGGTAACAGAGTCTGTCTCCCCAGGAATAAAAAGAGAATGTGCTGCTGTGACAGAAGGCGTATAGCGCAGGCGCTGACAATTTCTTCATGGAGACTTCAGCTTCCATCTATTCCCACGGTGTTCCACTGGGACAGGAATTTAAATTCTATTCACACATGACTATTTCTCAACTGATTTAAATTGAAAAGTAGCATTTAAGCCTTCTTCACACATTGGTGAAATTTTTGCATGTCTGCAGAAGATGTCCTCAGGAGACATAGAACTCAGCCCCATGTAGCGGACTAAGTTTATGAATGGTAGATCAGCCCAGGTTTTATCTAGGACTCTGATGGTTGTCCTGTAATCATAAACCACCTGGACTTGGGTTCCATGGAGACTGCAGTCCAAGATAGGCCGGCATGTTCTAAACACTCTTCCAGTCTTGGAATGCAACTCTGTTAGCAGAATGAATTCATTCAGTGGAGCTTGATGCCCCACTCAGTATGAACTGGGCGTAGTGGTATACACCTATAATCCCATCACTTTGGAGGTGTAGGCAAGAAGATAAAAAATTCAAGGTCATCCTTAGCTACATAATGAGTTTGAGTTTGAGACCAGCTTAGGATACACGAAACCCTGTCTCAAAAGAAAGAAGAAACAAAGAAAGAAAGACAGAAAGAAAAGAAGAAAGAAAGAATTAGATTTGGGCTGGGGAGATGGCTCAGCAGATGGGACACTTGCCTGCAGAGCCTAATGTCCTGGGTTTGATTCCCCAGTACCCACATAAAGCCAGATGCACAAAGTGCCACATGCGTCTGGAGTTTATTTGCAGTGGCTGTTGGCCCTGACATACCCATTTTCTCTGTCTCTCTCTCTGCTTGCAAATAAATAAAAATAAAAAATACTTTTAAAAAAGAAGAGTTGATTTTAGTTGATTAGCCTTGAACAAGCCATGTGAACTACCTGTGAAGAGGGCCATGTAGTAGGGAGCCGTGGACAGGCTCAAGGTGGTCAGGGTTGCCTGCTACTAACAGCCAATTAGAAGGTGGGGCTTAGGCTTGGATGTGGTGGCTGGTGCCTGTAAACTCAGCACTTGGGAAATGGAAGCAGGAGGATCAGAAGTTTAAGGTCATAGTGTGTTTGAGGTCAGTCTGAGATACATGAGACCTTATCTCAGAAAAGAAAAAGAAGCTGGGACTCTAAGTCGCACCACTCAAGGAACCGAATGTTTCTAACAACCTAGATGAGTTTAAAAGTACATTTTTCTGTGCTGAAGAGATGTCTCAGTGGTTAAGACATTTGCCTACAAATCCTAGTAACCTGGGTTCAATTCCCCAGTGCCCGGGTAAAACCAGATGCTCAAAGTGGCACATGCATCTGGAGTTTATTTGCAGTGGCTAGAGGTCCTGGTATATCTTCTCTCTCTCTCTTTCTCTCTCTCTCTCTCTCTCTCTCTTTCTCTCTCTCCCTCTCTCTCATCTCTCCCTCTCTGCTTGCAAATGCATATTTTTTAAAAAAGTAGATTCTTCCACATTAGATAACCTAACACCTTCATGCATCCTTGTGGAATTCTGGCTGGAAGATGTAGACAACCTGTGTCCAGAGTTTCCCATAGGAACTTTAAAGTGATAATTATGCATTGTTTTAAGATGATCCTCCTGCCTCCATCTCCCATGTGCCGGGATTAAAGAGTGAGCCACCATGCCTGACTCCTATTTTTTTTTCCAAGGAAGGCTCTCACTCTAGCCCAGGCTGACCTGGAATTCACTTTGTAATCTCAGGGTAGCCTCAAACTCACAGTGATTCTCTTATCTCTGCCTCCTGAATGCTGGGATTAAAGGTGTGCACCACCACTCCTGGCTTGAAGAAAAATTTTAAAGTAAATGTTCAGAAGCTCTTGCAAACCAAATTCTGGTGAATGTGAGTCTAAAAGCTTCTGCTTCATTTCTTTGGTAACTGTCTATAGCTACACCCTCATGAGTTTTGTCAACACATTCCATTAAGAAAAAAGCAAGTAAGTAATTACCAGTGGAACCTTAATAGCTTGAGGTAGACGTGCCCATCTCCTCTGAGTAACTGACATCCCTGCTGTGTTTGCCATACTGATTTCTTCATGCAGCTCTTACTTATCTGTTTGCCTTCCCAGAAGCAGAGAAAAACAATCTCCACTCTTCGTGATGGAAGCATCTCTTCCATCTCTTCGTGATGGAAGCATCTCTTCGTGATGGAAGTGGAGACCAGTAAAGCACAATGAGTGGAAGACCAGCTTCTGGGGACACCTGAAAAGGGATGCCAGCTCTGCTCTGCCATGTTTACTATCGTTTGTTTGTTTGTTTGTTTGTTTTGAGGTGGGGTCTCACTCTAGCTCAGGCTGACCTGGAATTTACTTTGTAGTCTCAGGGTGGCCTTGAACTCATGGCAATCTTCTACCTCTGCCTCCCAAGTGCTGGGATTAAAAGCGGACCACCAATCCCGGCTAGACTTTTGCTCTGAAACCAGGCTAATAATACTAAGATAGTAAAGCACTCATCACAGAGCCTGAACTTGCAAGGTCCTCATTCATGATAATTGCTATATGATTATTATCAATAACAGGCTATTTCTAATTACTACTGTGGTTATTGCTTTGCAGTTAATTTAGGTTTATCACGTCATCTTTAACATCTCTAGCAGAGTTCTCATTAAAGGACACCAGGTAGAAAAATCTGAGCTTAATCCGAAGAGGCTGAATTTCTTAAAACCGTCCTCTAGCCCAAAGGTTCTCAAACTTTCTCTGAGAGGGGCCAGATAGTAAATATTTTAGGCTTGTAGGCCATATGGTGCATGTTGTCACAGCTCAGCTCTGCAGCTGGGCTCCAAGTCAGCCATAGATAATCCATTAGCAAGTGGATGTGTGTTCCAACTAAATGTCATCTACAAAAAGAATCGGCCTGAGATGTTCGCCAGCTCCTGCCCGTTGCCTCTGTATGGCGAGGCAATCCTCAACAGAACTGTAAGAGTACATGGCAAAGTGGACACAGTGGTATTTGAGTCTCAATTTTGCCCCAGAATTTAGCACTTTGGGAATATTTCTTAACTGTAGTGTTCTGAGAATATTACTTCATTCTTCCATGCCTCAGATTATTCCTTAAAAACCTTAGGCAACATTACTTCTTATACAGGATTATTAAGAGAAAATGATCCCAACTATATAAACAATGTTTAAGTTAAAGAGATAATAATATTAAGTTAAAGATATAGCTCAGTGATGTCAGTGTGTATATTTCAGGAGTATTTGTTGTTTGTTTGTTTATTTGCTTGTTGTTGCTGCAGGGTTTCGTGTAGCCCAGGCTGTGCCACATATCCTAGAGTGTGTGTGCGTATGTTGGCTTCTCATCTGTCCGACAGTTTGTTGAAGGCTGAGCAACTATCACCTGTGCCTTATTCCTTCCCGTCTTCCCCAGTCATCTAAATAGTTGTCTACATTGAGGAGCGCAGCATGGGCATCCTTGGTCACTAAGGGCCACTTGTTCTCAGTTGCAGATGACAGAAACCCACACTTGCTGAGAGAAACAGGAGGCACATTTGTTAGGAGCACTTGTGGAGACAGGCACAACCAGGCAGCTGCTGTCACCTGTGACCACTGATTCATCTGCTCCTGGCCTCCCAAAGGCCCCCTCAAGGACAACCCGCCTCAGTCCCTCATGATTGACTAACTCCCTGAAAAGCAGAAGACCGGAGAGGAGTCTCTCAATGGCTAAGGCCAGCTCACTTGCCCATTCCCTGGCTATTGGGAGGCAAGGAAGTTGTATGTATTTCCTATAGCCTTGGAGTGAGAAGAACATTTCATCAAGACACCTAATTGGGCAAAGCCTCCTCCCCACTAAACAGGAAGTGGACAGCAAGGATGGTGAACATCTGCTGTGCTCAGCGGCTGCAAACCTACACATCTGTTTGTGGTCAATATTTGGATTGAAACATATACTCAACTTTCAAAGTGTTTGCTTGTCAACGAGACAATGAAATAAACTGAGCCCTCCAGGTTTTCTCCTGGATCCCCTATAGCAGACATACATGTCCCCTCTCTTCTTGTCTGTCTCTCTTCTTGTCTGTGCACACATACCAGCTTGCCCTGCAATATCCAGAGTCTATAAATCTGCAGGGTCGCTAGAACCCACGTTGCTTGCATGCAAAGTAGGTTCAAGGTACTTGGGTAATTTCTAACCTACCAGGGCCATCCTTAACTAGATTTTATAAATTCTCAGGCTCCTTTGACCCACAGCTGGGTTCATAATGCGCTTTGCACAGGAAGCTGTCCCAGTGAAGGACCACAGCAAGCCATCAGTGACCCATCACCAGATACACAATAAATCACCCTATGCCTAGTGCTCACAAAGACTCCAGCACTCAATACTGAAAGTGACAATCAACAGAAAGCCTCCATTTCCACCAACCTTTCCATCCCCTTCCTCCGTGGATGAAAGGAAACTCCATAAGATAAAACCATGTTCTGTTCCCATAGCAGTGTGGACCAGGCTGGACTCATGCACACAGAAGTCCTCTCATCTCTGCTTCTCAGTGTGGGGATGATAGGTATACACCACCCTGCCTCTAGAAACTGGTTTTCTAAGTTTAAGTAGAAACTTAACGTAAAAATCCTTCATAAACACAAACATAAACACGTAAAAGACACTTTCTGTAGTGGTATGGCCATTGGGAGGTTGCACATGCTCTGGTAAAAAAATTAAGTACATCCCCCACTCACACAACCCTAATTAAAACCATAAACTCAGTGGTCACATGAATACAAACGAAAGTAGAAAAGGCACTATTGGGAAAAAGGGAGGTTGAGTGGAGGGGGGCTGGAGCAGATAATGGAGGGGGTTATGATCAAAATACATTGTATCCATGCACAAAAATTGTCAAAAATAAAAAGTAGACAAGAAGCTAAGTCTTTTTGGCAATTCCTAATTAGAATTTCAGGTGAAGAAAAGTGCCACTGTGCAAATAAAACCCAATCTGTGGCTTATAAAAAAAAAACACACCAAACTTCTCAGTAGAAAAGCAGTCTAGGGATGTAGCTGAGTGGAAGAGCCCTTTGCCATGCATGTACAAGGCCCTAGGTTCAATTTCCAATACTAAAAACAAACAAATAATACACTGAGAGTCAGTCACGATACACACATCTGTACTCCCAGCACTGGTTTACATAGTAAGACCCTGTCTCGAAAAAGTTGAGGAATTGTAGGTGTAGCTCAGTGGTAATTTGCCTAGTGTGTATGAGTCCCTAGGGTCAATCTTCACTACCATAAAACAAAGAAACAAATAAAAACCCTCCTACACAGAGGTACCTTCAATTGCACACCATGGTGGCTGCCTTAACAGGGTTCCACTTACAGACTTCCCTTCCTATGTTATTACACACACACACACACACACACACACACACACGCACTTCTGCCTACTCCACCTAGATCTCCCAGCATCCCAAACAACTACAAGTGCTCAGTCTTTGTCCTGTGCGTGCTTATGGAAGGATCCTCACTAACATCTCTATATCTGAATGTTGGCATATTGTTTTTTTGACAAATCAAGAAAATCGAGACAACTACCAACACAAAGCCTATGGCGCAGAAAACAATTGCAAATGCTTAACTAGGTAAATATGAGAAAACATATTTTCTCTATTCTTTAATGAATAAGATTATATGTTTGTGTGAAACCTATCCCGATGATGGAGACACTGATGCTAGAGAGAGAAATGGAAGGAAGGGAGGAAGAGAACAAAGAAAAAGAAGAAAGAAAAAACCAGGTAAATATTAGTTAGGAGAATTAGCAGTACATAGAAGGGCCTTGAACTTCTGGGAGACAAGGAGAATTGCTTTGAGGCAACAGGGTAAGAGGGGAGTCCCTATCCCCTGGAAGAGGAGGTATGAGAAGCAAATAAGAAGGGCTGTAAATCACTGTGGAGCCAAAATCAATGTCACTCTGCAGGTGCCACAGAGGGTGGCAGAAGACGAAGTCAGGTCAGCTCTCTGGGACTAAAAAACACAGAGATCCAGTCTGGAACCTGAAGGGTTTCTTGATGCTTCCACACCATCCGGGAGTGATGGCGGCTGCTGTTCTCTGAGTGGAGTTGGAAGACGGGGCCTCTTGTTGGAGGAGGATAACTTGAACATATATTTTTTTCTCTTCGTTGTAAACTTAAAAATTGAATTGTGATGATAAAGATCAAGCAATTGTCCCGAAGCACTGAACTCTTTATGAAATTAGCCCAAGTGCTAAACTCTAATCTTATTTCTCTGTCGGAAAAGAACAAGAATTGCTACTTATGCTGTCACCCAACTAGAAGATGGATTTTAGTCACTCTCTGCCCTGTGACCAGAGTTCTCTCTGATGAAGGGAACCAGGTAGGCATTCTAATTTGGAGGAGGAAGGGTGCCAGTTTGTATCCAGGGGATAGAAAGTCCTCAGGCTGAAGGAGGGTTAAGAGTGGAGGTGGAGACATACTTTGGCTGCAGGACACTGAAATCAAGCTGGAGCCCAGTGGGAAGCCTCCTCACTGCTGACCATCACTTATCCAGTTCATCTATGGTGTGAGGCAGTGAATATTTTAAAGACTATCATTTTAAAATATATGTGCTTTTTATTTACTTATTTTTTGTGTGTGTGCATATGTGGTATGTGTGTGTGTGTGTGTGCTATGCAGATGTGTATGCCTGTGTGCACACATGTGGAGGTCAAAGCAGGCAGTTAGCTTCCTCCACTATTTCTCTTCCACCTGATTTCCTGGAGGTGAAGTCTCTCAATGAACCTGGAGTTCACCATTTTGTTTTGCTTTCTTTTGTTTTGGGCTAGACTGGCTGACCAGTCATATCCAGCAACCCTCCTGTAGCCCCCCCTTCAGCACTGGGCTCTAGGCATGCACAGCCATGTCCAGCTTTTTACATGGCCCTAGGGACTGAATCAATCCTACACGATTGCGTAGCCAGTGCTCTTACCCATGAGTCATCTCTCCAGCCACTAAAGACTATCTTTAAGCAGCAATATTGTGAGTGTGGTTGAGTCCCTCAACCCACCGTCACTTCTCTGTCTGAAATACTAAGGCCTGGTTCTTCCAGGACTTAGCTGGAAGCGGTCTTACCTAATGATTCTTGACAACCTACACAAGAACCTGCAAATACCTTAAAATCCAAACCTGGTCATTAGTAACTGTTGACAGGTGACAGGTATGAAACAAATGAACTCCTGAATGTTTCTTTACCTTTAAAAACTGAATTTTGAATTTTTAAGGAATGATATTAAAAAGTAAAAAAATGTTTTTTCTCTTCTGAACTTCATGTAGTATTTATAAAAATGTAACACTAATTTGAATGGACTGAGAATTATATGTAGTTGTATAATTTTGAAGAATGCTTTACTTAAATTAAATATTTTAAATTTTGAAGAGAAATCAAAATGTACCAAATGACAGTGGCAAGGCCTTAATGAAACCTTAAAGATCAAGAAGAATACAGACCAAGAAGGTCCAGTGACAAGGAGACAGACAGCGAGAACAATGATGGCAGAAGAGATGAACCAGGAACACCATCTCTCTAAGAATCCTTGTGTAAACTACACAGCTGGCCAGCCAGGAAAGATGTGCCCACTGGCACGAGAGTGGCCTGTCAGTTATGGGGGTAACCAGCTGTTCTCTGATTGGAACTGAGGCCTGCTCCATGGGTGGGAATTCATGCCTGGCACTGAAAACCTAGTCAAAAGCCCACGGCTTGGAAAGTGGCAGGTCTTAGGAGGAAGCTACCACTGTGCTTTGACTCAATGGATACACTGTACCCATCAAATTCCTCTCTCAATATTTATGTTTATGCCTATAGATTAGAGCTGTTCTCACTTTTGGTAAGAGAAGTTTCTGTTTACAAATGGAAGTGACTACTGGGGAGACCCAAGATTTGTCAAGTTGTTGGGAAGTGACAGCTGAATGCTCAGGACTGGATGAGACATCTTATCACACCTGCCAGGGCTCAGGGAACGTTACAGAGGAAATGGAGGAAAGAATATTACTGCTGCTCTCACGGCTGGCCAGAGAAGCTTCTTTTTGGAGATGGTAATAGATACTGGGGACACTCGAAACTCATCAAAGTGCTGAAAACAAGAGGCTGTTGAGAGCTCAGCACTAAATGAAACGTCTCTAATATGCTCTTCAAGGCTCAGGGAACACGATGAAAGAGAGTGGAGGGAATGTAAGAGCCGGAGCGTGGGGAGGAGTGCCATCCTGAAGACATGAAGTGACTGGTGCGTCCACGACCTCTCGGTGACTGCAGGCTGTATTACCTCCATAAGACATGCACAGTACTGAGCCCACCAACATTAAGATGTAGACCATGGAGGAGGGCCAGAAGAATGAGAGGTCAAAACAGGACTACCCTTGTCAGTGCAGTAGGGATGGGGGGGGGACAGGACAAAAGAGTAATGGGAAGGGCTTATGACCAAATCTCCATATGCTTGTGTATTAAAATTCTCAATTACAAAATATTCTTTATCCAAAAAATGAAGTTAATTATTTGAATGGCTGACAGGCATTAGTATAGATGTGATTATGTTAGGAAAATGGCCTAAACTAGTAAAGCTCTAGCATCCTCCTTTATTTCTGATACAAATACCCTTTTATGTGCCCAGTAGGACAGTATCCCTTTTCATTAGTCTACTCAGGACCATTAGCAAATCATAGGAGGAAAAGTCACTTCTTAGCTTTGTGCCTGTGTGTGTGTGTGTGTGTGCGCGCGCGTGCGTGAGTGTGTGTTCAAGTGAATGCCATGGCATGCCAGTGGAAGTCAGAAAACCACCTTGGGTGTTGGTCTTCTCGCCCTGCTCCTTGTTTGAGGAGGGCCTCTCATTTATCTCTGCATATGCCAGGCTAGCTGTCCCATGAGTTTCTGGGGGTTCTCCTGTTTCTGCCTCCCTTCTTTCAGTAGGAGCACTGGGATTCCAGGTGTGTACTACCACATCCAGCATTACATGGATTCTGGGGATCCAAACTCAGCTCCTCAAGCTTGTGTGGTTATCACTTTATGCACTGAGCTACCTTTTATATGGTACATGGTTAAAAATGTCTGCATATTATATTTCTACATCTTATAGATTATAGATTTGTAGAGCGAAAAAAAGAAAATCTTTCTACCTGAGCAGAGGCTGTTCCTCCAGGACTAGCTGATTCTACAGACAGCAAAAAGCTGAGCTTAGCCTATGCCTTTGAGATGCAATGTAATAATCCCAGAGTCAGAACTCCTTTACCTAGGCCACACCCCGGGAAATAATATTCTTTGGCTGAATTCATACCAGGAAATTAAGGACCATGCCTATAGTGTAGAGCCTACCCAAATTATTCAGCCCTATACTGCTCACCCAGCCCTGCCCTACCCTGCCTCCTGAGGAAACCCCACTGAAGGCTCTGGCCTCATGCTGTCCCCCTTCTCCTGTCTTCTGTCACCTTCCCACTATGATGTCGTTCCCACCTTGTATGGTGTTCTAGCCTCCTTTCTTAGGACCTGTGAGTATAAGAAACTTTGTTTTCCAAAGCCTCCCCCATAGCTCCATTTATGGTCACACATGGCTGATAATCACATAAAAGAATAAAAGCACTTTTGATAGCATCTGCTAATACATTCTGAAACTCCATGGTGCTCACTCAAAGCAGTCAACCAGTGACCTCATTAAATGTTATGGAAGAATAGGAACATTTATTAAATTTACAACTGTGCTTGGGGATCAGTAGATAAAATATGTGGATGTTAGTTTCTGTTGCCACAACCCCAGTAGCTTAAAGAGCACACCATTAGCTCACAGTTGTGTGTCTGATATGTGCGTGTGTATGCGTGCTTGTACGTGAGTGAGCGTGTGGGCAATTGAAGGCCAGAGGTTACCATCGAGTGTCTTTATCAATCTCACTTTCTGTTTTATTTTTTTTGGGGGGTGATGGTTTTGAGGTAGGGTCTCGCTCTAGTCCAGGTTGACCTGGAGCTCACTCTGTAGTTCTAGGCTGGCCTTGAACTCACAGTGATCTTCCTACCTGTGCCTCTCGAGTGCTGGGATCAAAGACATATGCCACCACGCTGGAGACCTGAATTTACATCCTTATGCTTGCATGGCAAGCAGTTTCCTGAGTGTAGTTCACAGTTTCCAAGGGTCCAGGCACAGCTTAGTTAGGTTCTTTGTTAAGATCATACTAGACTGCAGTCAGGGGGTTAGCTGTGCTGTGCTCCAGTCTGGAGGCTCAGCTAGGGAAGAATCCACTGGCATCACGTGTTGGCAGGATTCCTTTACCTGTGGTCAAAGGACAAGGGCCTTGGCTTCTTGCTGGTGGTTGATGGGGAGAACACCCAAGGAGCAAAAGGCAGCCTGCAGCTTCTTACCACGTAGGATTTCCCATATGGCCATTCATTTCATCACACCAGCAAGGCCAACCTCGAGAGCAAGTTATTATCATAGAACATAATGTAAATCAGGCGTGGTGGCACACGCCTTTAATCCAGCACTGGGGAGGCAAAGGTAAGAGGATCGCTGTGAGTTCAAGGACAGCCTGAGACTACATAGTGAATTCCAGGTCAGCCTGGGCTAAAGCACATCTCTACCTCCAAAAAAAAAAAAAAAAAAGAAAAAAAGAAAGGAAGGAAGGAAGAAAGAAAGAAAAGTAAAGTAAATATAATATAACATGATCATGAGAGGGACAATCCACTGTCTTTATTAAATTCCATTGGTGAGAAACAAAGAAAGAGATTTATAAGATGTTATAAGGACTTAAACAGGAATGCCTGATGGTCAGGACCCCCAAACAGCAATGGCTGTGGTTGGGCTCCCTTGTGTCTACATGGCCTGTCCTTGCAGGGTTGAACTTGGAAAGGGCCCTCTTCTAAGTCATCAGTGCTGCAAATGCAGTAGCAGCAGCAGTAGGCCACTCTGGTGGGCATCTCAACAAATGCGAGGTCACCCTGGCGAGGAATGGAACAGAGTCCACCTCTCTGCCTTTGAAAAGTCTCTATGTGGGACACTCCTCCCCATAGAAGCTAAACTCCGGTCCTCCCCTTTCATTGGTTTCTAGAGGGGGGTCACTATGAATCCCAGGTTGGCCTCAAACTCCTGGGCTCAGACAATCCTCCTCCCCAGCCTCCTGACAGACATGCACTACCACACCTGACTTAAACTCGGTTTTTGCAGGAAGCAAAACAATCATGATGAACAAGAATAAATTCAACCGTTGGTTTGTGTTGAAGAGATTTATGGCATCAATTTCACTTTATTTTTCTCCCACATTTGTTTTTGATCTTTTCATGGCAATTTTCCACATAAAATCTTCATGACTGGCTTTCTGTGGCTCGGATTTCAACCTTGTTTTATCCTTGAAAACATCCTCAAGTGCCAAGTAAACCAGCAATCTGATAAAGTGGAGGAGGGGGGCAGAGAGAGTGCAGCCCAGCAATACTGAGATTGCTGCCATTAAAGACTGGTCCAGCCAAGACGCCTGGAGACTTCACTCATAGTAGATGGTTGTGCTTCAAGGACCTGAAATAATGGCTCTTTAATCTCAGGTCCTCCCATCACTGGCTAAAGAGGAGGAAATGCCAAAGAAATAAAATACTGAGGAAAGGTGAGAGTCTCGCCTGATTACCCATAAAATAAGCTTCATTTCAATACTGCGAATTTCTTTTCCCTCTCCTTCTAAGAGTTATTTAGCCCAAGACTTTCAGTTCATAGCTTACTGTAAGAAAAAAAAAAACACTCTTCACTTTGCTTTAAAATTCATTCTTACAAAACTGTTTTCTCTGTACGTAATGAGTTTTCTGACTTTCTGAAACATACTTATTGTCTGTAACCCAGACATGGAGGTGCTCCCGTGTTCTGCAAAGGTAAGTGCAGACAGAGCACAGTGTATCCCCCAGGACACATTAGCTAAAGTAGGAGCAGGAGGTTGGGCATGATGGCACATGCCTATAATAATCCCAGCACTTGGATGGCCAAGGCAGGAGGATTGCTGTGAGTCTGAGGCCAGGCTAGGCTGTTTAGAGTACCAGGTTATACAGCAAGACCCTGTTTCAAACAAACCCTCCCACTCCAAAATAAAACTGTGAGTGCAAAATATCCTTAGCAATGCAATGGGTCAGAAATGGGATGATTACAAGCTGTTTGTTATACATGTAGATCTTGTTTACTGGACGTCTTCGTGATCACTGGCAAAATCAATAAACTAAAATAAGTATTCCTTTCATTCTTTCATCCTTATCTCATCTCACTATACTTAATGGGACTCTGTTTTTAAATCTGCATCTAATCCTTTGAATTTCTCCAGGTGGCACCCATGCTCTTTCCCGGTGTTTAAATTCTGGTTCTGCTATAAACAAACTAAGCAAACCAGCCCAGTGCTTAACCTCAGTGAGTCTGCTACCACATCTATAAAATGTGGCTTCAACAGTATCTTCTTCATTGCATTGTAATGACTGAGCTGACACCACAAGTAACCTACAACTGCACACGGTGCACAGCTGACTACAGGGTCCTTCTTTCCTCCTGTTATCATCCTTGGGGGCCCCATCTCCCCACTGCTTTTAGCAGTCACTGCATTCAAACAATGCTCAAACTTCACCATGTAACCTGGGCATTACTCTTGCACCTTCAGCTCCATGGTGAGCACTTCCCTCTGACGTTCAGCTTCCCTTCCACATCAGCCTGTGCGAAAACAGTCTTAGCATCTTATTTCTCTTGGGTAGGGGGGAGGGAACAAAAAATTAGTGCACAGTTCTTCAAAAGGTTGACCCTCAAGTTTCCATATAACCCAGTGTTGTGCAACTTTTCCTGGGGAGATATGAACATCATCTGTTCATCCCAGAGAGGGCACCAACGACAGAACAAAGAAATGATTCCACCCAAGTGGAACTTAGTGAAGCAGCGAGTTTCTTGGGTTACTTACTGGAGTATGGGTAAAGGTTTACTGAAAGGAGCATGAATGGGTCAAAGGCTGCCGTATCACCTCAAAACGCACCCCAGCATGAGGAATGACTGCTGAAAGGTCCATCTCTCATGAAAATGACATTTCAACTCTATCAGAGTCTCTTCTCCCCATCAATTGTTACTTCTTCTGTAACCCCGGGGAGGGCCTTGTGAATCTTGTTTCAGGATTCCTGAGACTTATAGGGTGCTTAAGCCTTTTAAGTTTCATTTACTTCCTTAGACTTAGGGAACTTCCTCCAAGTTGGAATATTTCAATTGGTTGGAAATTGCTACAGAGCACCCAGCAATTTCAGTAACAGGTACACTGTTACCTTCTTTTTTGAAGTAGAGAGGGAGATAGAGCATGGGTACCTCCAGCCACTGCAAAGGGACTTCAGATGCATGTGCCACTGTGCATCTGGCTTTATGTGGATACTAGGGAATTGAACCTGGGATGTTAGGCTTTGTAGGCAAGTGCCTTAACCACTGAGCAATCTCTCCAGCCCTGCAGTTATCTTCTTGTTGCTGGGACAAAACACCTGACCAGAAGCGAGCAGCTCATGGGAAGAAAGGGTTTATTTCAGTCTTAGAGTTTCAAGTGGAAGTTTCATTATGGTGGAGAAAGCCTGGCCGTGCAGGAGCAGAATGAGGGAGCTGCTGAGTTAACATCCATAGGTCTGTCCCCCAGTGATGCACCTCCTCCAGCAAAACTGCAACTCCCAAAGGGTCCACCAGCTGGGGGTTGCGTATGAGGCTTAAATCAGAAACGCATGAGGCTATGGGGGCCATTTCACATTTGAACTACCACAATATCCATGAAAGTCATGTTTGTACAAACCCATGGACATGAACATTCATAGAAATATTGTTCATAATAGCCTCCAAATGAAAACAAGCCCAAGTATCCACTAACAGGTGAATAGACAAAAATATGCTGTGTCCATAGAATAAAATGGTATGCAGTCATAACAAGGAATACAACATGAGTGAGCGCTGAAACATGCTAAATAGAAGAAGCTAAACACAGAGAATTACATGATGCCATCTATCTAAACAGCAAGAACAAGCAGACCCACAGGACAGGAAGTAGACGAGTGGCTGCCGGGGAAGGAGGATGCCTCGAGGACTCTGATGTGACTCCCAGGGGATGCAGAATACGGGATTTTTTTTTGGGGGGGGGGTAATAGGAATGTTTTGAAATTAGATAATATTGATATTGCATATTATGAATTCACAAATGATCACTGAAATGTATTCTCACCAATGCTTAAATTATAAATTTTATTTCATATGGATTTTATACCATTTTTTTAAAAGAAAGAAAGAAAGAACAAACTTTATAATTTGTAGACACTATGCTATTGAAGCCTGGGGAAGTGAGCCAGAAATGGCAGAGAAATCTTTGCTCTCCAGCAAACCAAGACCCTCATTAGCAGCGGAGTGTGGTTCTGAAGAGGTGTTGCGTGCAAACTCCAGGCTGAGTTAAAATCTGACTCCTGAGGCTCAAGCAAAAGGGTCATTAGGCAGCCTTGCTGAAATATATTCAAATCCAAACCAAAAGACCAAAAAGAGTGTGGAGATTGAAGGCTGAAAACAACCAAAGGAAAGGACTTGAGGTGGAAAAGAAACCTCTTAGGGGACACATCTATTATGTTTATGATTGCCACGTTGAACTGAAAGGGCAATAAATCATCTGTTCTCCATACATTCAATTATTTCCCATGTATCTTCTCTTTATGTCATCTTCTTTCTCCCTCTTTTATCAAATATTTGACTGTCAAGGCAAACAGGAGTCCTGGGACTTTGACTTTCAAAACAAAGCAACATCTAGTTATTACCAGAAAGCCTGGAGTCAGTTTCTTTGAAGGTAGTCTGTCAGATGACCCGATTAAAGGTGATGACAATATGTCAGGGAGTTTTAAGGCATACTGTACCCACCTCTATCAAGTTTTTATTAATCTTCAGGTTTTAGAGCAGTTCCCATGAAAAGGACTCAGGAGAAAAATCCAAAACCAAAACCAAAACAAAGCAGCAAGGCCAGGCATGGTGGTGCACACCTTTAATCCCAGTACTTGGGATGCCAAGGTAGGAGGATCAAGGTGAATTCAAAGCCACCCTGAGACTCATAGGTCAGCTTGGGCTAGAGCGAGACCCTACCTCAGGAGAAAAAGCAGCTATAACAATGTTCCCAAAGCACATCTCTGACTAGAACAGATCTTAACAAACTGCAGGAGTCCATGTGTTCCCACAGATGGTTGCTGAAAATGAATCATGCTTATCAGTTTGAGCAAACAGAAAAAACAAAGAGAAGGAACTCCCCTGTCTAGTCAAGGCTGGTTCAGGGTCTCACAAAGGGTCCAGGACAAGTAATCTGCAGCGAGTTAGTTCTTCCTAAGACCTTTCTCTCCCAGCCTCTGTTTTTATAGTAAAGTGTTGCCACCGCTGCCTTCTGGTCTGTTGCACACTCTGCAAACTGAACATGATTGAGGAAAGCTGATGTATCTATGACAGTTGTAATGATCTGCGTGGGCTGTCTTAGCCAAGTACCACAACTATGTGGCTTTAACAATAGAAACTTATTGTAAAACAAAAAATTAAGCAAACAAAAAGAGGGCTGGGAAGATGGTCATCTGCACAAACATGAGGACCTGAGTTTGGATCCCCAGCACCCATGTAAAAAAAAAAAAAGCTCAGCATGGCAGTCTGGGTCTGTCATCCCAATGCTGGGGAGGCAGAGACAGGAGGAGCCCTAGGGCTGGCTGGCTGACTCGTTAGTCTAGCCAAATTAGTAAATTCTAGGTTCAGTGAGAGACATTGTCTCAAAAAGTAAATTGGTGAGAAGGTATTATGTTCAGGGTATATTTTGTATATGTATGGGGGTTGTCAATAAAAGTTTAATAAGTAAAGTAATTAATAATGGAGAATATTGGCACTGGAGAGATGGCTTGGTGGTTAAGGTGCTTGCCTGCAAAGCTTAAAGACCCAGGTTCTATTCCTCAGTGCCCATATAAAGTCAGACCACAAAGTGGTGCATGCATCTGGAGTTCATTTGCAGTGGCTAGAACATGCCCATTCTCTCTCTCCCCCTTCTCTTTCTCTGCTTACAAATAAATAAATAAAAATATTTTTTTAAATAAGATAGAATAATGGAGAACATTGAGGAGGACACCTGACATTGATCTTTGGCATCCACCTGCATGAGTACACACATGCACCCACACACATACAAATAAACAAATACATATACACACACACCACAGCCATTCATACATGAAAAAGAAACAAAAAGAAAAAAAGGAGAGAGGGCAGAAAGAAGGAGAAAAGGGGAGGGTGAAAGAAAGAACAAGAAAAAGAAAGAGGAGAACGGGGGAGGAGGGAAGAAGAAAGAAACTTACTGTCTCATTGTTCCTGAGGCTGAAAGTCTGAAATAAAGGGGTGGGCAGAATTGGTCCCTGCTGTCCCCCAACCCACCCACCCAGAGGCACTGTCTCACACTAGCACAGGCTGACCTGGAACTCATTCTGTAGCTCCAGGCTGGCCTCAAGCTCATAGTGATCCTCCTACCTCTCTACCTCCCAAGTGCTGAGATTAAAGGCATGTGCCGCCATGCCCAGAGCTAGTCCCTCTGAGAACAATGAAGCAGGGATCTGGTCCAGCCTCTTTCCTTGGCTTGTCGATGTCCAGCTCCGTGTCTCCTTACATTGTATGCTCTTTTTATGACTTTATGTACAAAATTATTGAATATTTGTCTTTGTGTCTAAATTTTCTCTTTTCATAGAGTCATGTCAGACAAAGATCAACCTTGACCTCATTTTAACTTGATAACTTCTATAAAGACCCTACGACCATGCATGGCCACTTTTCTGAGGTTCCAGAGGTCAGAACTCCAAAACATCTATTTTTGAGGAGATGTAATTCAATCTATAACTCATCTATGCAATTTAATGAATATCTGAGGGAGAGAGAAGCCTTGTAACAGTGAGTAAAACCTCTATCAAGACTGGACATGAGGAGTTTGGTTCTGGGCCAACCAGTAGGAGCTGGGACCAGGGGTTATGGTGGTTCAAGAAGGAAAGAATATACAGAGAACTGGAGATAGAAGGATGTATGAAATCATTAGGAGTCCTGAGGAGAAACTTATAATCACATAAACTACGATCTGGAACAATCAATATGCACAGGCAAAACTTAGAGTCTAGGTGCCCAAAACATCATAGATGCACAGCAAGAATCTGTTACAGTACAAGCAATGCAAAGGACCAAGCTGGTACAAACTTGAACCAAAGGCAAGGTAGGATCGTGTCACCTTAGAAAGCTCAAGTGTAAGCAACAAGCTGATTCTAGCTGACTTTAACAGAACAACAAATTCATTAAAGGACATTAGGAATACAAGGAAACTTTGAATACAAATACTTTATCTTGACTATAGCAGTGATTTTGCATTTATATATGTCTAAACTTGTCAAATTATGCCCCTTAATAGGCCGTTAATTGGCAGTTATCTCTCAATAAAATTGTTTTTTAAAAGACATTGGGTGGGATGGAGAGATTGCTCAGTGGTTAAAGGCACTTGCTTGCAGGGCCTGACAGCCCAGGTTTAATTCCACAGGACCCATGGAAAGCCAGATGCACAAAGTGGCACATTATTGGAAACATGAAGCAGACAGTATAAATGCAGACAGTATAAATTGGTATGAGCATGTAACTAAACTCACTTACCGAGTGTAAGTCCAAAGAAGCACAGCCAATCAAGAAAAGGAGGAGAGAGAGATTTATTACCTACCTGTAAGGAGAGCAGCAGAGTCATTTCCAAAGCAGTGCTCTCCCAGAACAATGGAAGCCGGGGTATTTTATTTGAGTGGGTCTATACATGTTCTTATAGGAAGGCACTTTAAGTCTGCACACATTCCTGAGCATGCTCAGTTAAGAAGTACATTCCTGGGCCTGCATAAAGAAGGAAAGAGGGTGGACACACTTTTCGACATTTTAGCTCAAGGTCATAGAGCACAAGTTCAGAATGTTCAAATGGTGGACAGGAACACTTCAGACATCCTCAGCTTGTGTCATAAAGATGAAGGATAGGAACACCACTGGGCATGCTCAGATTTCTCCAGAAAGTTTGGAAGGTGTGCTAATATAGGAGTTACTAGGAACCTGTCTCATTTAACAGATAACAACTTTGGGAAACCCAGACATTGCATATAAAAGCTGAAAAGTGCCATACTCTATTTTACCATTCCCACTCCAAAGTAGCCATCCTAGAAAAGGTATAAAAGTCCTCGCCAAAAAAACCCATACAATAGTGTTCATGGCAGCATTATCCAAAACTTAAACTGCCTAGATACTAATTGGCATTATAACAGTGTACATAAATTGCTAGTTTTGGGTGCCTAGATTACTCAAAGCCTGTACATTCTCCAAATCTTTTAGCATTGAGTCTTGTCCTGGTTCCTATGTGAAGACCTCTGGCTTTTGGATTGTCCTGCTCAAAAGCATGCTTTGTATGCCTAAGCCTTGTGCTAGAACAGTTAATTTACACTAAGACTTGGGCTCATGGAAAATGTCTGAGGTTTTAGGCCATTGCATCAGTTGACCCATGAGGGACTGGAAATGGAGCCATTAAGGCTGTTATACAGGGACAGCATGCCTATGTAACTGACTTCCAATAAATGCCAGGCACCCAAGTTCAGATGAGCTTACCTGGGTGCTGCATGTGTTGACATGTGTCACTACTGGAAGAATGGAGTAGGACTCTACTGGGAAAGGACGAATAGAAACTTGTGCCTTTATTCCCTAGACTCAAGCTGTCTCATTGCTGGGACAAAACACCTAACCAAAATCAGTTTTAGGAGGAAAGGTTTTGTTAGCTTACGGTTTTGAGAGGAAGTTCCGTCATGGCGGAGAAGGCATGGTAGAGATGGCAACTGGTTCACATCTTTACACATCAGAAGTAGGGTGGGAACAGCAAGAATGAGCTCTGAACATCCAGTGGGCTGGACTAATAATTCCTCAAGGTCCATCCTCAGTGCCACACCTCCTCCAGCAAGGCTCCACTAGTTTGGGATTGAGTATGAGGCTTAATCACAAACACGTGAGGCTGTGGGAAGTGGGGGGGGGAGGCAAAGCACTTTACCTCAAACTATGTACCTTTTCCCTTTGCTTTTTGGGTTCTCTGATTGAATTCTTCCTAACAAATCATTGAATTTGTGTGTAATTCAAGGTTGTGTGTAATATATATGTAATATATGTCACATGGTGGGGTGCTTTCACATAAGAAAAGGTGAGCCAGAAGTACATGAAGCAATACCAGTGAATCTCTCAGGCATGTTGTATATACATTGTATGGTTCAGTTTATATAAAATAAAACAGTAGATGATAGGCATAACTAATCTATGATGTTAGGAGTCATTATTGTGGTTACCCTTGATTGGTAATGACTGGAGTTAAAGTAGGGAAGCTTCTCAATTGCTGATGAAATTGTTTCTTGATCTCAGTTCTAGTTATCAGCATCTGTTTGTGAAAATTCATTCTGTAAAAAATTTCATTACTTCTATGTGTGCTTTCCTGTACACATATTCTTCTTCAATAATACAAAGTCTATAGGATGTTGGAGCAAATACAGAATGTCTAGAAGACCTAGATAACCAGTTTTGTATTATACATGTTCTATCAAGAGCCCAAAATCTCACTACAAGACAGAATGAAAACCCTATTGCTTCTGTGCTGATCACCAGACAACCATCTGCTTGGTTCATCATTGCTATGGCCACTAGGAATATATATCACCTCTAAAGAACAGAAGTAGCTGTTCCCATTTCTGCTGCTGTATTCTGATCCTGAAATGAACCCAGTGTGGTCTCTGCTGCTTCTCTGACTTGTTCTTTAAAGCCTAGAGCAAGTGTGAATATTGGTAAAGGTCATGGATTAGGAATAGTTCAGGGACTCTCGTTCTGATAACAAGGATGATAGAAAAAAAATAAGAGTCTGATGCCTGCAGTTTCTGTGATAAGAAATAGGCTCTGCATCACTAGAAAAGAACAATAGATGCTGGGTAGCCAGAAGCGGGAGCTGTCCACTAAAGATATTTTCCATATGGAAATCAAAGACAGGTTCACAAATGTTTATTGAGACCCAACTGTGTCAGGCACCAAGCTGGAGAGCCTTTATATATAAATCACTTGACCTATAAGGGTATAAACTCCCGGTAGACCCTGGAATTCTACTCCAGGCTCCCCTGGAGCATTCAGCCTCGTGCTGATTTGCACATATCTGATCTTCAGACGACCTAAAGGGAAGTCTGTGGAGAAAGAAAAAGATTAGAGAACAGTTGTGCCCGAGGCTTCGTGGATTCAGGAATGATACATAAGAAAGTAGAGGGCAGAAAACACAGTAAAGTCTTGTCTAGTAGCAGGAAATAAGTCAATCTAGTTAAATACAGCTATAGGCCCACCTAATAAATCATAGAAGGCAAGACTCAAAAATATCAACCTATATCCAAACAACTTAAGTCTCCAGAATGAAACTCAATATTTAAAGGCAAGGCCAAGGGTGTATCTGAGTGATGTAGCTTATTTTTAGCATGTGTGAGACTCTGCATGCAATCTCTGGTACCAAGTAAATAGATACATAAAAAGAAAGAAAGAGAAAGAATATTTATATAGGCACAAAAATATTCAACACACATGAAGGAAAACTTTGTAATTTCTGCCACCCAAGCGAGGATACTAGGCATACAAAAGCTCAGAAAACATGGCCCCAATCTGGAGAATCAGTCTTTTGAAATGAACTTGGAGTTAGCACAGATGTTAGAATTAAAAGATGACATTGAAACAGTTGTCATAACACCATAACTCTATTCCAAAAGTTCAAGATGTTAAATTCTAACCATTTGGCTAAATGGACATAGTGTGCTTATGAAAATGCCTTCTAAAATCTGTTTATGTCCATAGGCTCATGCTGTTCTCACTGTCAGTCAGAGAAACTTCATTTTGTAGAGGGTGGTAACTCTGAGGATACTTGAGACTCATCAAAGTGTTAAGTAGAAATGAAAATTAAGAGTGTTCAGCATGAAATGAGACATGTTTTCCATACCCTCCAAGGCTCTGGGATGTTAGAGCCAGAAGCGAGGGAGGAGCGCTTTGAAACACTATCTCTGGACATCAGATGCCGTTATGCTCATGAGCTTAGAGCAGCTGTGGTTAGCTGCACAATGCTAAGTGACCAACATGTCATCGTGGATGATGGAGGAAGGCAAAAACAAAGACATCAAACTAGAACTGGCTGGAAAAGAGAAAGGGGAATGGCAGAGGGGGGCATAAGAAAATAACTGGAGGGGAATATGATCAAAATACACACACATATATAAGTAATATTAAAATGTTAAATATAAACATGAAAAGTATAATAAAGACCCAACTAGAATCTCTAGTGACAAAACTAAAATCATTGAATATTTTAAAAAATGTTTTACTTACAAGAGAGAGAGAATGGGTATGCCAGGGCTTCTAGCCACGGTAAATGAACTCCAGATGCATGCATCAGTTTGTGCATCTGGCTTTATGTAGGTACTGGGGGATTGAATCCTGGTTGTTAAGTTTTGCAGGCAAACACCTTAACCACTGAGAAATCTCTCAGCCTTGAACTTTTTTTAAAAGTACACTGGATGTAGCTAACTGCAGATTAGACACAGCAGAAGATTAGTGAATTGAAGATGTAGCAACAGACAGTATGCAAAAATGAAGCACTTGGGGAAGAAAAGAACACAAAAATCAGTGAACTATGGGAAACTTCAAGTGATATTATATATATGTTATTTGGGGGACTCCAAAAGAGGAGTCAAAAATGTTTGAGTAAATAATGACTCAAATTTCTATATTTGATAAAAATTATAAGCATACAAACACAAGTTTGAGGATTAATAAGCACAAAGATTAGGAAATAAAAGATGTCAAGACATGTAATCAAATTGTTTAAAACTAGGGCTGGAGAGAAGGCTCAGCAGTTAAGGTGCTTGCCTACAATGCCTAGCGACCCAGGTTTGATTCCCCAGGACCCAGATACACAAAGTGGTACATGCATCTGGAGTTTGTTTGCAGTGGCTAGAGGCCCTGGTGAATCAAATTCATTCCTCCTCTCTCCCTTGCCAATAAATAAATAGATTTTTTAAAACTAGTGATGAAGAGCAAAATCTTAAATGAGTTAGGGTGGAAGGAGAGTCAGAGTCACTGGACAGCTCTGGAACTATATCCTGGAAATAAGTTCATGTTCTCAGTTTAGAACCATATGCAATCCACAAAGATTAGATTAAAGGGCAAAGAGCTGGAAAGCAGAGTCAGTTAAAAAGGTTCTATAGTATGTGAGTGAGTCTGGTAGACCTGAACTGGGCTGTGAAATCATAATGCAAAATAGTAGACATTTGAAAATCAACACAACTTTGAGATTGTATGTGTAGGGAACACACTGTTTACCAGGTTGATAGTATCAAAATTCACTGCTCATCCTCTGGACATGAAGTGCCTGGTGCGTGGCTGTTGTCTGTCATTAGCACACAATACCTTCACAATATTGGGCCCAGTATCATTTGGACATGAATGATGGAGGAGGGCAAAAGTGACATCAAGACGGAATAGGACTGGTCAGAAAGATGAGGGAGTTCTGTAGAACAGGGGAGGGGGACCAAAAAAGATAAGAGAGGGGATTATGACTAAATTACAGTATATTAATGTATGAAGATTCTCAATAAGAACCAACAAAACAATCACTGATCTTAAGATGGAAGGTAATGATTTCATTTTGATATTTTGATCATGCTGAATCTGAGATATATAGAATTTATCCATCTAAATTTAAGATGTCTAGCATATAGTTACCGGTTTAGGGGTTATTAACATATAAACTGAATATCCTTAAGTCCTCCAACCCTCTTACCATATCATTTCCTTTATTTTTTATAATAATCATTTTTGTTTTTATTTTATGTGTGTGTGGTGTGCATGTTCTATCACTCTTCACCTTATGTATTAAGACAGGGTCTCTCAGATTTGGCTGTTGCCTACGATAACATTTCCATGGGTGCTATAGATCCAAACTCAGGTCCTCATGCTTGAACTGCAAGTGTTTTTACCCACTGAGCCATCTCTCCAGTCCCCATATTATTCTTGTAATTGAGACAAGGTCTTATGTAGCCCGGCCTGGCCTTGAACTCACTATGAAGCAGAGCTGGCCTTGAACTGCTGATTTTACCACTTCATCCTCCCAAGCACTAGGATTATTGGCTTGCACCATCATGCCTGGCTGGCATCATTATCTTTAATGACCCCTTTTGTGGTCAGCTCCACATTGCTGAGATGAAAATGCAACCAGACACAGTTTATGGGAGGAAGGGGGTTATTTTGGTTTACAGATCCATGGAAGTTCCTTCAATGGTGAAGAAACTGGGTCCCTTTCATAGACCCAAGGAAAGAGAAACCACCAAACAGACAGTAAACACCAAAAGCATAAAGCACAAACCACCAGAGCTCAAATTGCTCTCCATTCACACCTTTGATTCACGTATCAATTTCAATCAAAATATACCCCAAACACACCTCATGGCTAGACTCCAAGGTGTGTCCCCAGTGTACCTTTTCCCTAGTATAGGGCTCTGCCCACTGGAGACTCAAAATTCCAGCCTGAGTATATGGGACAATATATTCAAACTATCATATACCCAAATAAAATAACCTTAATTTCAATTCCATGTAGGTATATGCAAGAAGTCTAGGCATGAAGGATTTTGAGTTCAAAGTGGGAGAAAGTCATGGATCCAGACTTCTGAGTAGGGGAGTACTGACCTGCTGGTAGGCTCACAGTGGGGGCCAGGAGGCTGGGACCTAGACCTGTGGAAAGAAGCCACCTGTGTGAGGAAGCAGCAATACTAATATGTGGAGTGATGAGAACCTACAAACTGGATTCAACCTTTACTACAGAAGTCAACTGGTGCTAAAACAGTGCTGGGCTGAAGCTCAAGGACAGGAAAGAAACATGAAATGCCAAGTTCCTTCCTAGCCCCTCATGCTTGTAGCTGCTTCTCATTGGCAAGCCTAAGACAAATGTGCTTTCTGGCATCACTAGGTATGCAATGACAAGCTTGGAGCTGAGAGACAATGACTTAATAACCAGGGGCACATCTCCTGGGAAAGAGTGGATGCCTATCACTCCTTCTTCGGGTCTATCAGAAATTGTGTTTCTTTATTTTTTTTTCAGGAATTGTGTTTCTAATGCATGTTTGTTTTAAGACTTGCTTAAACAACATGGAGGGCCTGGGGAGATGGTTCAGGGGGTTAAAGACACTTGCTTGCAAAGCCTTCCTGGGTCATACAGGACTGGTGATGGAGCCCAGGGCCTCGTGCATGCTAGGCAATCATTCTACTAACAGAGCTACATCATCAGCCCTTACAAAACTCTTTTAAATGTAGCTAAGGTTGAAATACCCATTGCTCCCTCTGAAACTGATGGTTAAATTGGATTGCCAGTGTGTTAGTGTTGAGAGGTAATGGATAGGTCGGTAAGAATTTATAGCTTTCTCACGGCGTTCTTTCAGGACTGACATAGTGATAACAGAAAGAAGAAAAAAAAAAACAGCTCTCGCCTCAAAGGGAATAAAAGTTTGTTTACTCTGGAAAACAGAGACCACTGATATGAAATGCAGTCTGCTGCCATGAGTAGGCTGAACACACTTCCTATTGAGAAAGAACAGTGACAAGACATGAACACTTGTGCGATGGAGGCGCCAAAGCCTGGGGGAGGCAATCAACAGCTTTTATTTATTTATTATTTTTTTATATTTTTTCCCCTTTTAAAAATGATTTATTTATTTTCTTTAAAAAATTTTTTTTAAATATATATTTATTGTCCATAATGAGTTACATTATTTAGTGGGCAAACCATGCGTTGTTATCCC
>PVHP010018051.1:20895-33679 GCA_004024765.1 Zapus hudsonius | reverse complement strand
GAATGATAGCATCTGGCCAGGGACAAATCCAATGATATGATAGGTGTTTCCCATATTCCCTCCTCCTGGTTGAGTCATTTCCTTCAAAGACAAGATAAGAAGCAGCACACAGAACCATGATTGGGTAAAACTTCACGAATAAAGGTTGCATTATTTCTCTAGAGTTGATGTAACCAGCTGAGCTTCCTGAGTCATATGAATCTGGGTTCTTATTTATCTTTTCCTTTTACCACTATGAATAAGAACACAAAATGGGCCAACTTTCTTTTTTTTTTTTACACTCTAAATCCACTGATGAAATGAATTAGTTTGTATTTATCCTTAAGCTAAATTG
Source organism: Zapus hudsonius (assembly GCA_004024765.1). Classification (NCBI taxonomy): domain Eukaryota; kingdom Metazoa; phylum Chordata; class Mammalia; order Rodentia; family Dipodidae; genus Zapus; species Zapus hudsonius. The sequence continues at coordinate 33,345 of PVHP010018051.1, read as the reverse complement.
GAGGAAGAATTAAGTGAGGTGTAGATTTAGAGTAAACATTAATTAGTAGATGATCACTATACTTCATCCAGTTCCTATTAATGATTTTGGTTAATGAACTTTAGCTTTAGGAAACTTATTCCATTTTTGTTCAAGCCCTAGGTGAAATACCATGCACCTCCATGAAGAGTCTCTGGCAGTTAATAACACTACTCTTTCTTTTCAAATGACTTTTTTATTTTCTAGTGATAATGAATTTAATGTTACAGTAAATTATCTAATTAGAATCTTTTCTAATAGATTATGATCTGCTCAAGGAAGACTGTCTAATTAATCTTAATTAACATATGTCAAGAATATAAAATGTATAGTTATAGACCATGAGAAAACTACATTTGTTGCTGAAGTAATTTTGTCATTTTGATTCAGTTAAAATTACAAAACACTTCTTTAAATGAGTAACAATATTCATTGATGACCTTTTCTAAGACAAGCAGCTTAAATATATGATTTAATTTACACTAAAAAGAATGCAAATTAAGTTGAATAACTCCCTTTGATATGAGGGAATTGGTACTTAGAAAAATAGGATTTCCAAAAAATCTGTTGACACATGAAGGAAAAATTCAAAACAGATTTATTTCCTCAACTTTCCAATCTCCCATAACTATTTTTACAGCTGTGTAATATATTTTATATATGTGATATATAAAAACGGTACTTGAATAAATTAGATCACATCACATTAAGCACATGTTTTCAGGTTTGAAATTACATTTATTTTTATTTATAAAATGCATATCTATATATAATACTATTCTGTTTCAAGAATCTGAAAAGACTTGTACATCTGATATTAGGATGGTTCAAAGAATAATCTTCAAGGCAATGATGTGATTGAAAACCCCCAACTAAGCTATTTATAAGATGTAAGACCCTTGGTAGGTGACATAGATAGAGTGAGATTTAAGCTTCCAGATCTGGAGATCAGCCTTTCCTTAAACACAATGGAGAAAAACTGAAGCAAGGAATGGATAGAATGTACTCATGAGCAGAGACCAGAAAACCAGGCAATGGAAAAATGAGCATCTGGGGGGTTGTGGAAGAACTCTCGCCCTCATTCCTTAATCCTTCCCAGACCTGTTTCCCACACAAATAGAGCTCAGCTATGTTTCTTTGTACTATGCTATATTCCCAATTAAGATCCAAGATGGTTCTGATTGGTCCAGTCTAAGTCACGTATAGAACTTTTATCTAAGGGAAGGTAGCCCTCAGCATCATTTCTGTACACAGTAAGGAGGAAACAACTCTTCAAGAGGTACTCTTAGGTACTTCAGGGTACTCCTATCAAGAAATCCCTTAGAAAATAGAATCCTTATGACAACACACATCACTGGGACTCCTTTCTGGGGCTGAAGTGATGGTTAAATCCATTAAAAAATTATGATAGTAGATTGTAGTCAACACTTACAAATATGAAATTTGTCTTAGTGTTGTTTACGGTAACATTTTCTCTGCTTTAGTTTAATCATTTGTTAAAAATACTGTCATAAAAATGCTTATCTCAAGAGTTATGAAAGTTATTGACTTTTCTCTTGTGTGTGCCCATCCCCAAATCTAGTGGTTAAATGAAATAATTATTTATTATATTTTATAATTTGATTGCTGGGCTGTACTCAACTGTTTGGTATATCCTCTGCACGTGGTATCTCCTAGGACTGAAGTGTTCAAGATGGCATCTTGACCCATATGTTCAGTTTCTGAGTCACTCTTCCTAGAACAAAATCTAGTTGAATCGTGACCACAGTGATTTCTTAGGAAGTTTCTGCACCATTTCTCTTTCCTCTTCATATGTTCTCTGAACTCTTTCCAGCAGAGTAACCAAATTTCTTTACACTGCAGCTTTAAAAGACTCACAGGAAGGACTGAATTTTTTCACATTTTGGACAACTTTCATAGATGAACATAATGAAATTTGATCATGATCTCCTCCTAATACCTTCCTTTGTACCTCTACTCACCCTACTTTCACTGAACTTCTTTTTTTCCCTACCAGTGCCCCTTCTATTTTGACAACCTTTTATTTTTCTCCTTTCTTCCTCACCCATATTCCAATGCTGATAAGTTCAATTTTGGAGGTCTCATGGAAGTAGTGACTGAACTGTGAGGTCATAATGTAACAGTCCCTTTATGTTCAGGAGCTAGAGTTCCATAGCATTCTTCCCTTTCTTCTTACTCTTAGGTTCTCACAGACCTCCTCTTCCACACTGTCCTCTGTGCCTTGGAGGGTGTGTTAAAGATGTCTCATTTAGCACTGAGCACTCAATTCTCAGCACATGGATCAGTTTTGAGTCTTCCTTGTAGTCTCTGCCATCTGCAAGATGAAGCTTCTCTGAACAGAGTTGCTGTCAGTAACAAAAGTAATTAGGAAGCAATTTGACAGACACAGCATATTCCATTTCATCACTCAGCAGTATTCGCTTCCCCCCTAGGGTCTATGACTTTCATAATAACCATAGGCTTTTGATTAGGTTTTTGGTACTAGTCATGAATCCTCCCTGAGGGAGTAGGCCTCTGATCCAAGCACAGAGCAGTTGTTTATTCTAGTTACAGTAATGCCACTATTGCACTGGCTGGTTGGCTGCAGAGGCACACAGAGTTGTGCCATAGCCAGAGAAGACTGCCAATGAGTTTCCTCAGTCAACAGCCAGCATAGCACTTTCCACCCCTGTCTTAGCTAGCCAGCAGGTAAAAGTCTTCTGGGCTAGAGTTTTTAATGAAAAATTGTATTGCACACATAATTATCAAGTGTATTCGTCCATCATGCTTACTATTATCTGATTGGTCAAATAAATTCATGTGACCATGTTTAGAGTTGATGCACATACACAATAGATAAGGTTCAGGGAATATAATTGACTGGAATGTTCAACAGTCTGCCACCATGATTTGATAAAATAAAATGCACAAAACATTTAAATGGTACTCAGTAAATATTAGCTAATGGCCTAACGTCTTCAGTTTATAAAGGAAAAAAAATTATCCTTGTCAGAAATTTTCAAACAAAATTTTAGTCGAGTCTTGATCATAGTGACTTTTTTGTCTGGTTCTCCCTAAAAAATGTCTGTAGTCACATTATTCTCCCTGGCTGGTTAAGAAGAAATTCATATGTTTTAGATACTGGCCTTTTAAATGGAAAGGTAAACATTTTAAAATGACTTATTATCTCAACAATTTTATTTCCATAAGACAAACTGCAGGGCCTGTGTTGAAGGCCAAATATTTACTCCATTTAGTATGTTTTGGTTCTTTTCTAACACTTGAAGGACAATTAAAGCCTCAACACTACTTTGGGTAGAACAACAAATGTGTATTGAGTCTGAAAGTCATAAGAGCAGGTGTTTGCAGCCACTCACTTGGATAATAAGAATTCATCAAGAAGTCTCAGTAAAGGTTGGAGATGCAAAATGAGTGAGGATGATAAATGTGGAAAGTTCCCTTCCCTGTTTGATTGGACTTGGCTAGGAGTATGTAGTATTATGAATTTATCATGTCTTCTTAATAAGACTCTTGTCAGTATTAGATGTTGCTATTATTTTATTCAGTAACAGATGTTGATATTTTATTTGTTATTATTTAATTATTATTATCAGATGTTGCTGTTTTTTTTCTATTATTTTGTATTATATTTAACTAGCAATTTCAAGGTCTGGAACATGGTATTCCTCTGTGAATATTGCGCTCCTTCTGCGTCTAGAACCTAATTGGGTTCATATTAGAGCAATCGAAGAAGTTATTTACATAAAGAGTTACCTTTAGACTGAGTTTGAGTGGTACATCTCAGCTTAGCATCCTTCCCCTGTCCAAGCAGATGTAGAATCTGAAGCAGGTTCCTGTCTTCCATATGGTGGTCATGGAGACCAGAATGTAGAAGGAGAGGGAGGATGAATAGGCAACTGATTCCATCTATTACTCTAAACTCTATGAGTAGACAAGTCAAGAAAGACAAATCTGGTGATCCAAGGTGAGTGGGGCTGTAGGAAAGCCCCTTAGCTTCCTTCCTCACATGAAGGCCTGATGCTGTTCCTCTTGCAGAACCTGCCCTTAGATTAGCTCCTCATTTGGGTGTACCCTTTGAGCCTCTCCCTTTTCCAGACATACCCTCAGAGGACCTATGGTGCTGTGTCCAAACTCTACTAATCTTCCAATTGTTTTGCTTCTTGTAGGCATCATTCCACGCTCATATCTACAGTGACCCTGCCCAGTGTTGTGGTCTTTCACACTTGGATTTCTTTCCTTATCTTTTATCAACCCATCAAAATGGGTGACAATATTAGATGATTTCAATTGTCTTATATAACATCATCCAGGGATGGGGGCTTTTGGTGATGTTGATTTTTCCAAAGTTCCAGAGAAAAGCTTTTGCAATAATTCAGAATACTCATCATATGTCTCACATTTAGTTCCCTAGGAAACATAGCTTGAGAGAGAATTGTGTTTTATTTTTTGCAGATAGTGTAAAGTGAAGGTGTCTTATGACACATACCTGTGAGTTAGTGAGGAAAGCAGTAATAGGCAGAGTGAAAAGTGAGCTATCTTTTCTAAATGAGGCCTCCACCTTTTACTCAGGGCTTCTAGCAAGGAAATGGAACTTCATATTGTCCTTGCTTCTGACCAGGGGCTATGTCATTATAGTACTCTTTATTTATTAACCAGTAATTAGAGGAAGGGCGATTTTCAGCTGCTGAGGGAGCAGGGGAACATATTCATCCTTTGGACATGTAATTCTTTACAGTCCAGGGGAATTCCTGAGGAGTAACTCAGCTATCATTCAACACTAATCAACCCTTGGCAGCTGGAGGGATGAGTAATTCTGGTCTAAACTAGAGAAGTGGGCACTGCATCTCTTGCCCTGGGCCCATGAGTGCAGGGTTCTGAAGATCTGAAGTTTTAGTCAAAGGAGCCCATGTGGTCCTCAGGAAACTTTCCATCTCATTGTTGCTAACTTTTTATATTTTGGCAAAAAATATTCGTTGGAACTACTAAAATAAATAAAGTCAAGTCCTCCCATGGAAGAATCCTTCTCATGACGTTATTCTTTTCCATTTTGGGTTGGAATTTTCTTCCTTTCATTAGCAGATCTTCTCATTATAAGATTTCTCAGGCTGCCTCTGGCCAGTATTATTGGAAAATTCATAAAAAAAAACAAGGCCCTTTTCTTTATTTCCTAAATTATTTCACAAGCTGCAATTTTCTCTTCTTTTATTTTCTCAAGAGATTATATTATAATAACAATTGTCTCCCAAACACAACAAGCCTGGTACTCCCAAGCTTTCCATAATATCTGACATTTTGAATGAAACCCTCAGAGACAGATGGATCTCAAAGCCTTCTAGAGGTATTCCAATATAGTGTTTAGGCAGATGTTAACAGAGAATTTGAGGAAGAGGCTGGCTCTAACACGGCTCAGTAAAACTTTTCTTTATGACTACTGGAATTCAGGTTTCCTGAAAACAAAGTTAAGAGTCTACCACACCAGACAGACATAGACGCAGGTAGCTCAGGAGCACAGAAACCCAAATCTGGGCTCTGTCTCGCCCAAAGGCAAGAAAATCACTTATGGAACAAGATAATTAACAATTCCCATGTCTCTTGCTTGAGAAGACATATTAAGGGATCCTTTTCTCCAAAAAGATAAATCCTTTTGCTAAAGAGGAGCAGAATCAAAATTTCAGTAGAAGCATGATTTGATTAACCCCTAAGTATTACACACAAAACATGTCATTCTGGAGTCAACATATATGAAATTAAACATTTCATGGTGTAGATTTACATTGTAGATTAGTAATAATTCAGACAGCCCATATCTTTGACCCACTTTCTCTCTTCTACTAATGTTTCAATGTTGCTCCACCACAATACAATATCACAAATAACAAACTAATAGTGATATAATCCTTCAATTTTATTCAGATAGGTCTAGTTTGACTTGGACTTTGTGTGTGTGTGTGTGTGTGTATATATATATATATATATATATATATATATATATATATATATATATGTATATATATATATATGCAGTTCTTTAGAATTTTGTTCCATGTGCAATCTTTGTGCCTACCACTCCAAAGTATAACTCCATCATAGACATTCTTTGTGTGTCCCTCCTCTCCACAGTCACCCACCTCTTTGAAGCGTCCCCAGCTATGATCATGGTTGGCTACTGTGCAGAGAACAGGGTGTAGAAGAATAAGTAGTGAAGCAGGTTGACAAATTAAGGAGCTGTTGAACAATCTGACAGACACATAATGATGGCCAAAGAAGAGGCTTGATCTCTTATTTGGCCATACATTTGGAGTGAACTTTAACAGTAGACTGAACAAACTAAGCAGTCCTTCAATGTTGGGTGAACATTGTAAGAGATATATGAAGGGTAGTTTCCTACTTTTTTTCATGAATAATTTGAAGAATGGAGTTCCCTATCAGTAAAGACAGAAAAGGTGGTGGGTAGAGTCTAATTTGGAAAGAAGAGTAGATTTTGATAATTCATTGGTCATCCATAAAGAATTGCAATGCTGAAGTCTCCTTGAAAATAGGAACATAAAGGTTGAGAGTTATCCCCGTATGAATTACATTAAAGATATGGGGATCTATTAGATCACAAAATTAATTAATGCAGATAGAAAAAGAGACAATGCCCCATAACCCTAGAATAATGAGCCTTTACTTAATGAGTGTTCTCTGTCTGACTTAACTACATACCCAGTTCCCCAGCTGATTATCTTTATTTACATGCTCTCCACTTATTTATATATTTATTTCTTGCTTCCTGCCAATAACTGAAATCTAATTTAAGGAAAATTGCTGTGTTCTCCTTTATGTGGAAAATGGGTTCATCAGTCTCAGACCAAACAGAAAAAAAGCACTCAGTAAGTCACAGTGATGCTATCCTGCAGAATTTATTGGAAATCACTTCAGTTATTTGGATATTGAATGTACTTCAAAGGTCCTTTTGTGAAGGCTTGGTCTTCAGCCCCTGGTGCTGTTTGGAATGTGATAGAACCTTTATGAGGTAAGGTCAGGGAAAGAAGTGAGGTCACTGGAGGCATGGCCTTGAAGGAGATATTTGGACTCGGGTCCTTTTTCTTTCTTGCTGTTGTTTTGGCTTCTTGGCCTCTATGAAGAAAGCACTCACTTCACCACCTGCTACCGTCATGATGTTCTGACTGACCCAGGCACAAAGGCCACTCACCAAACAATGAAGTGTGTTTCCTTCCTTGTGAAGGGATGCTACTGAGTCACAACACTTGCTGTCAGCAAAGGTTCTTCATCCAGCTAGTAAAATAAAAATGCCTGAGGGGACCAGATCCACATTCAGAGAGTGGAAAACTAGGTGAGTTGGGAGATGATAGGTAATAGTTAGCATAGTATCTTATTCAGGAGCAGTGGTAGGCAAATCAATATTAGGTATTAGTGCTATTTAAACTGCAATGAAGTACAGGAAAAGAAAGAAAAGGGACAAAAGAAGATGTGAAAGAAAGGGGGATAAATCACTGGGAGGAACTGGGAGCAAGAGAACGAAAAAGGAAGTGATTCTTGGTCTTGAAGTCACAGATTACTTACCATGGTATGTGTATCAGTTACTATCTCATTGCTGGTACAAAATATCCAGGCAGAGCAGCTTAGAGAGGGGAAGAGTTTATTTTTGTCTTACAATTCTAGAGAAAGCATAGTAGGAGAAGGAAACTGGCCTCACATAATCACATAGCAGGGATGAAGTAGAGAGTGAGAACAGCAAGCAGGTCTGGAGTATAAACCTCAAGTTCACTCGCAGTGATATACTTCCTCCAACAAGGCTCCTCATCCTAATGGTTCCATAACCTTCCAAAACAGTATCACCAACTGGGGACCCAAACAAGTGAGTCTATGGGGGACATTTTATAAGAAACCATCACATAACACAAAAGAATATTAAGAAAGCAAGCACTTATAATAAAATTCTAGACACCCTTTTTTCCTGAGTATTATACATTATTGTTGCTACTTTATTTTTAAAAAATATTTTTATTTATTTGAGAGAGAGTGAGAGAGAAAGAAAGAGGCAAACAAATTCCAGATGCTTGTGCCACTTTGTGCATATGGCTTTACATGGGTACTAGAAAATTGAATCTCAGGCCATCAGGCTTAACTGCTGAGCCATCTCTCTAGCTCAGCTACTTTCTTATAAACATGCTTTTCTATTATTAGTTTCTATTATTAGCTATAATCTGAACATGATGAAATATAAGAACTCTTTCTTACCTGTAGTTTTCTTATGTACATGTACAGTCTATGTATATGTAAATATTATATATAGACACACTTAGATATATTATAAGATATACTCATATATATAAATATAATATAAATATGTATGTATATATACATACATATATATATATATATATATATATATATATATATATATATATTCTTAAGAGTTCTTGCATGAAGCTCATGGAGCTCCTTTGTAGAGCCAATGAATTATAATATTAATTATAAAATTAATTTTAGGGACTTGGGAGTAAGCTCAATTGGTAAAATACTTCCTTGCCAGCAGAAATCCTGAGTTTGATCCCCAACACCCAGTTAAAATGCTGAGTGTGGTGTACATGCTTGTGATCTGAGCACTGTGGGGGTAAAGACAGGAAATTCCTGGACTCACTGGACAAACAGTGAAGCCTAACTGGTTAGCTCCAGGCCAGTGAGAGACCCTGTCTCAAAAGCCTTGCCTCAATGGTGGTGGAAGGCATTTCTGAGGTTGTCCTCTGGTCTGCACACAAACGTACGCATGTGCATAGCCACTGCACATGCATGGACACCCACACTCCTGTGAACATGCATACTCATGCATTGAATAAGCAAAAGTTCAGATACAAAAGAAATATTGAACATATTTGGTTAACTCATGTCTACATACAAAACCTAAAGCTCAATGTAAAGACTTTGCAAAAGATGTTTGGCAAATCGTAGGATATGTTGTTGCATGGGGTATTTTGAAATCATTCCCCAGTTACATGGGAGACTAGAAGGTGAAATGAATGAGACAACTTCTGAAATGCTTTCTTCCTGCATGATATTCACTTCAAACCAGCTCACACTAGTGCAAGGCTGTTTTTAAGCCTGAGGAATGGATTGCGTATCTGAAAGATCACTTGCATTTGGGGGGTCGGGATTCCAGAAGGAGGGTATAACATTAACAGTACTCTAGGTCTCTAAGGAGCACAGTGGGCATGTGCAAGCCTAGAGTTTGTACAAAAGCAGGAAGAGAGTATGAAGGAGACATGATGCCAGGGAGGGGCCAGTGAAGCCTGCCAACCCCTGCAGACATCAGTGGCATTTGTTCACAGCTGACGGGGGGGGGGGTTCTTAATGGCACTGAATCACCTGATGACATTCTTGGAATAAAAAAAAGTTTTTTTTTTAATTGAGGGGATCACATGCAAAATACACAGCTTCTTAGATGCTTAGCAGAAAACATAACTTTGTGGGAAGTCTAATTAAATACTCTGAACTTCTCATAACGAAGAGGAGGGGTCTTGGCAATCTGCCCCCATTACAAAGCTAGTTCTTCAACATTAGGCTCCCCCAGGGTTGGCCATGATGGTTTTCATTTAAGCCTGGTTAGGCCCCCCAAGTAGAAGGCTAGAGATCGCTTCTGAGTCTGTTCTTTCATATAATACAGTGCCAGTTTTGAGAAAGAAAAAAAAATCAAATCAAATCAAAACAAGAAACACTCCTGAATCCCAGAAAAGCTTGGCTCCAGCGTATGTACACAATAAAAAAATATCCAAGAGGAAAAGAGTTCTCATGAAATATGGCTTCCATTGTCATCAAACCTTCAGCATCAGCATTTGTCCACAGCTGAGGCTCAATGAATGCAAGAGATAAGGTATGTGGCTAGGCTGGTGCTTGCCGTAGCGTTCACTTCAACACCCGGACTGCCTATAGAGCAGGGCAGTCTTCCCACTGTCAAGGGACACAGAGACCATAGTCCTTATTCAGTTCAACAACTTAAACCACCCACTCTGGGTGTCCCAACCTCTGCACTCTACCCTCACTTTGAACAGGCTGTCCTCAGGGCCAGTCTACCAAACCCAAGAGGACACAGAAAGTGAAATGGAATTATTTTCTTTTCTTTAAAATCCTGACTGAGCCCAGGCTTCAAAAGGCAAATGAGAGATTCCCATATCCCTGCTCAGGACCTATTCTGCAATGCAATCTCTGGGATTTGCAGGGTTTTAAATCAGAGCACCTAGTCTTGTTGCAGAATGTCCTGGAAATCTGCCAGCAGAGTTGGATTTCACTTTCACACCCGCCCAAGGGGAATGCCCTGTGAGGCCCTGTCATCTGTGCCACTCCCTGGCCTGTGGGTTTCCATGGCACTGGGCCAGCTCTTCAATGGTACAATGTTTTGTGTCTAGATTCTGTTTACATGTGTAGTGTAGAGGCTTTGAATTCATGCTGCAAGAATCAGATTGCCTATGGTTAAATTTCAGCAGTTCTATTTAAACACTGTACAGCCCCAGTTTTGTCATTGAACTCTCCCGAGTCTGTCCTATCGAATGCATAGAGATAAAATAACAATGAGTTGTTGAATTCCTGCTCTATGGCATGTATTCAGAGCTCTGCTGGCTTTCAACTCTAATCCTCACAATATTCCTAAGAAACGGGTAATCTCATAATCATCACCCCGATGTTATTGAGAACAATAGGACATGGAGCGATTAAATAACATGTCCTAGGGGACATAAATAGTATACCAAACAAGGATGTAAACCCAGCAAGTTTAGCTCTAATGACTAAGATCTATGCCATAGGGTCAATCCACTATGTACAGAGTGCTGTCTGCTCACTGCTTCTGTATGGACAGAAAAAGAATCTTACTGTCCTCAGACAGTTATGGTTTTGCTTATATGAGTTCTGAACGCAAAGGTGTAGCATACTACCTGTGTTACAGTATTTGATAAACTTGGGCTGTGATCATGATCAAGAGTGAGGACAGGATGGCGGGTGTGAGAATAAGATAATGGTAATAATGAAGACAGCTGGGAAAATTGCATCCAGTCTTCTCACTTTCCTGGGGCAGATGGCAGTCAAGTGAGGCTCCAGCCTCTTTAAAATGAATCGCTAGTGACTCTCTTGTGAGAAGCCAATGCCCACAGCCTTGGAGGTGCCTTCTTTCCCAAGGGCTTTTCTTTTCACATTCATGCAGAAAATCTATATTAAAATATCTTTAAGGGGCTGAGCAGATAGCTCAGTGGGTAAAGTGAAGACTAGAGTTTAATCAACAGTACTTACCAAAAATAAATGGCAGGTGTAACAGGGCACACCTGTAATTCCAGTGCTGGGGAGGCAGAGACAGGTAGATCCCCAGGGTTTACTTACCAGCCATTCTAGTCTAATTGGTGAAGTCCATAAGGGTCCCTATCTGAGAACGAAGTCACCAGATGGTATGGTTCCACAGGACCTAGAATCATCTGTGAGGGATTATCTAGATAAGGCTAACTGAGGTGGACAAACTCAAGTGTGAGTTACTGGGAGCCCCTTGACCATATATAAAGGTGAGAACTGAGTGAGAATCAATACTTTCCTCTTCCTAACAGTAGATGCGATGGGACCAACTCCTTCACGTTCTGCCGCCAGGCCTTCCCTGCCTAGATGGACTACAACCTGGAACCATAAGATGCCTTTGGAATTTTACTTAAGGTCACAAATACTATGGTATTCCTTAGGATTCCTCCCAGGGTTGAGCTCTGGCCTTCACACTATGTGCACACATGTGCACATGCACACACGTGTGAACCCACACACACATGAACATACATTCACACCCACAGTCATACCACATGTACACATGCAAGAATGTCTTTTAATAGTGAACAACTTGGCTTTATAAGAAAATAAATGTTGAAGCACCAGTTAGGAGTCCTGGGGCAGCGTGAAGAATATGAGAAAGAACAAATTGAAGTTAAGAGTTTCAATTTGATGAAACTCCAGGATTTGCACTTACTGGTTTCCATGCTAGTAATTTGGAGTCTTACTGGGTAACAACCTGAGCACTGTAGAGGCAGAGAAAACAGCCTGATGCACCACAAGCGAGGGGAATCTACTGCCAGCCCCTGCACTGTGCTACTGTGGTGAGATTCTGGGACTGTTTGTGGAAAATAATTAAAATAAAATGATAGAGTCCCTAAGGTAAGAATCAGGCTTGCCTCCCCACAACATCCTCTCATCTGGCAAACATTTATTGATTATGTCATAGATAGGGGGCCTGGCCACCTGGCACTTCCCCAGCCCTGCAGGGTAAGCTTTCAGAGAGAGAGAGAGAGAGAGAGAGAGAGAGAGAGAGAGAGAGAGAGAGAGAGAGAGAGAGAGAGAGAGAGAGAGAGAGAGAGAGAGAGAGAGAGAGAGAGGGTGAGAGAGAGA
>PVHP010018051.1:6211-20795 GCA_004024765.1 Zapus hudsonius | reverse complement strand
AGGTAAAAATAGCTCAGTTGTCAAGAAACTTCCAAGTAGTGATATGTTATCTTTCACTAAACAGATGCACAAATTTGTTATTTATTAAGTCCAACTCCAAAAGATGGCCCTTCAAAATTTCGACTTATGTTTGCAAAATATAAGGTGGTTGCATCAAACCTTCATAAAATGTGCATTTACACTTAAGTAATAAAAATTGAAAGGACTGAGCTGATAGACAGCAGTGAAATGCTTGCTTTGAAGGCATGAGGATCTGAGTTCAGTCCACAGAAATGAAGTAAAACACTGGGCATGAGAGGCCATGTCTTCAATCTCAGCTTTGGAAAGACAGACAAGTGAGTCACTGGAACTCACTGGTCAGTTAATCTAGCCTCATTAGTGAGCTCCAGTTCAAAGAAAGACTATGTCTCAAAGGAGGTGGGGATGACACTTGAGTTTCTCCTCTGGCTCCTCTCATGCACACACACAAACACGAATGCACACATACATAAGGACAGGCACCAGTCCATAAGGAGCACACTGATCACGATATTTCTGAGTCCAGAAACTATCTGTATCAAATCCAATGTCAGTCACAGCTCCTCCCTCTCCTTACAGCCTGTAGACTGAATGCAGGCAGAGAAACTTGTTTTCCGAGCAAAGCTTTCAGCGCTTCTTCACTGGCCATCAGATGGCTTTGCAGTGACAAGGTGTTATAAATCCACCTGTGTCACTCTGAAGCATATGTTGGAGCACTGAAGTCACAACCCGGTGCTTCAGAATGTGAAACTTGAATGGAAATAGAGTCCTTGAAGATATCCTTATGATGAGGCCATCCCAAAGTAGATGAGACCCTTATCCAATCTAACTGGTGACCTTGTCAGGAGAGGTAGGGGGCACAGGGAGAAGACAGCTATGGGACTGCAAAGACAAAGGTTTTACCATCAATGTCAGGACTACCAAGGATTGCCAGCACCCAGCAGAAGCAAGTCAGGGATGCCCTCCCCATAACCATTAGAACACTCCCAGAACTAGAATTAGGAATAAACCTGACTGAGAATAAACCTGACTCAATTTGAAATAGAAAAAAGTCTGCCCTGGGTGAGATGTTTTGTGACACTTTATTTGCCTGATTTATTTGTCGTACTTACTCAGTATCTTTGATGTTTAAAGATGTTTAAGAGTCCAGTGAATGAATGCATGAACTTATACACTAACTTGAGGTGACATCTCCTCCCAAGTGCCCCTACCCCTACTTTCACCAAGAAAAACCTTGAAGGTACAGCTCATATCCATGACTCCTTCCCTCCCAGGAGACCTTTCCTCATCCCTCTGCACAGATATTGTGGCTTTTTTAGGATGCCATTTTATTTTGTTGACCAGAGTATGATTGAGGGAAATCAATTCTAATTGTTTATGGAATATATCTATTGGAATATATGGAACCAATCAAGCATTCACTTCTACTCTCATATCACCTTTTCTTCCACTCTGTTTCAAAATCTGTTTTATAATTTATCCAATGTCTATGCTTTTATATTATAGATGGAAGGCCATAATGAAACCAGCCAAGTCTCTCAGTAGACCACTGTCATGCTACCAAAAAAAAAAAAAAAAGATGTGTGGGGAGAGTTATTGTCTAGTTTGAGGAGTCTTTAATGACCATTGAGTGGAGCCTAATGGATTCCTAATTTGAAGAAAGAAAATGTGAAAATGAATTTTTGAGATAGCCAGAGAAAGCTGAATATAGCTGGGATAGAATTAGATTACTGTCTCTACAATTCTATTTATTTATTTTTATTTTATTGGAATGTCACTTGAGAAGAAAACTGTATGTTTAGAGATATGTACTAATGTGTTTAGCAGTAAAGTATGATCTCTTATGTCTCTTTTTAAAAATGTATGAAAAGGAACAGATTAAATGGTAAAACATGACCACTTATAAAATTTAGATGCAGTTGGAGAAATATCAATATTTTTCTATTGGTCAAAATAGGTTCGCAATAATTTTTTTTAAAACATAGGGTAAGTGGATTTTAGGTTTAAATATAAAGGATAAAGCTGTACACATTTAAGAAAATAAATTAAGAGAAAATAATCAAATGTAAGGCTTGGTGAAGAGTTCTTTGACATGACACCAAAATCACTCTCCATAAAGTAGAAATAAATGATAAATTAGATCAAAGATAAAGGCTTTGGTTCTAAAAACGAACCACTATTAAAAAGACAAGACAAACTACAGATGGAGAGTATATTTACTTATAAAACATATATCTGGAATAATGTGTCTAGATTATGTTAAAAGCACTTAACACACAGCCAAATATGAACATAGACAAAAGCCTGACCATTAATGTTCACAGCAATATTATTTGTTAGAGTCCCAGCTGAAAACAACACAAAATGATTTTTAATGAATAAATGGTGACAAAGGAGCACATATCCATGAATATTATTCAGCAGTAAAAAAGAATAAACCATTCATGTATAGAGTTTGGAAAAATATCAAAATTATGTGGGATAAAAAACATTATCAAAAGATCACAGGCTACATGATTCCATTTTTAAATAAATTATATCTTTATTATCCATATTTAGATATATTGAATGAGTGAATAATGTGTTGATGTCCCCAATTCCCTGATTTCCCTCTTCCTTGTCCTCAATCAGCTGGGTATCCTCCTCCGTGGGCAGTCTGGATCAGTCCATGGGGTAGGGGATTATGGATAGCCTAGGACTCAACCTGGTTCCAGCCCCTTTTGTATGTTTTTACTGAGGGTGGCCATGTCTCTGGATATTCTCCTCTACCATGGCTCTTACATTCTTTCTGCCCCCTCTTCAGATCAGTTCCCTGAGTTATGGTGGGTGAGTATTAAGACTGCTTTATTGTTGAGGTCTTAGGGGGTCTCTGTACTTCTGATTTAGGTCATGTTGAAAACTGTTGGCGTCTGTCTTGCTGGCTTATCCTGGGTTGACTGGCTGTGGGTATAGGTCTCTTGCTTATCCCACCATTCTCTGTGGGGTTCCTTGTGGATCCTCCACGGTAGGTCTGGGGTGGCTCATCTCTTGCCAGGATGTCAGATATTGGTCTGTGGTTTGTTGGTAGGGTTGGAAGAGCCACAGCTCTCTCACTGCCTTCTGAAAAATACAAACAGAATCTCCATCAGAGAGTGAGATCAGTACAGGTTAACTGAGACACACATTTTTGAATTGGCTAGACTCTATTGTTAGTTGCCTCTTTGTAAATCACTTATAAAGTGCATTTCTCTTTGGGGGCCCAAGATTTTGGTTCCCAATGTATTTTGCCCTGAGTCCCCAGTTCCAGTTAAGGGCTACTTGTCACTGAGTGGATTACTTGGCCAAATTACAAGCTGTTAATTATCTCCCCCAGGCTTTGGCACCTATTGCACAAGTGCTCCTTTCTTGATTCCCTGTTCTCTCCCAGTAGGAAGTTTGTTCAGCCTACTCATGGTGGCAGACTGTCTTTTGTATACATGATTCCATTTTGATAACATTCTATAAATCACCAAATTACAGCAGAGTGTTACCAGGGGTTAGGAATGGTGTGAGGGGCAGTGGGAAAATCTTGGTCTTTGTGAAGAAGGTCTTCCTATGGATGGAAGAGCTCAGTTTCCCAATTGCAGGGATGGTCACCTGTGTCTGAACATGCCCTACTTTAGCAATGGGAGTTTCCTGTTTTCCATATTTCACTATGGGAATGCAAGGTGGATCCATAGGGAAAACTGGATGAGTGCTTGATGGGACCTGTGCTGTCTTTGCAACTTCCTGTGGCTTAATTTACTCCACAATAAAAAGATGAAAGGAAGTACTCCTCCCTCCCCTAACACACACACACACACACACACACACACACACACACACACACACACACACACACACACTGGCTGTGTTCCAAGTCAATTCTGATCTCCACAGTCATCCATGTTCTCCCAATCACAGAAACCTCCTGGATTTATCAGCTCTTTGTCTTCACATCACACAAGTGGTCTTGCTCATATTTTCATCAGGGTGTCATAGGTGTTTCTGAGTCAGGATCACCTAGAAGGATTACCGAAACACAGACTAAAGATCAGATATGCTGTCTCAGAAAGTCTTGAAGCAGACAGAAATGTTACCTTTATAACAGGCTTTCCACTGTTGCTGACGGGTCTGGACTCAGTACCAACGGCATGGTTCTCACAGCATGAGATTAATAGCCAGCATGGAACATGTCTACACTCCTTGTGATATTGATTAACCAAGACACATAACTTGTTTGAGCTTTGGCTCCTTCCAATGTAAAGAACTCAGTTCACAGGTTTGTTTGCTTGCTACTGAAATAAGTGCCGAGGGCACCCAATGCCTTGTGGTTCATCATTATCATTGGTGGTATTATGAGTTTGTTTGGGATGTCATCTTAGTACTGGTAAAATAAATCTGTGTGTCAGTTTTATACAAGCTAACATAGCCCAAGCCCACATTTACAATTGAATTTTCTGTATCTGAGCTAGATAAATATTCTTTCAAGTTTGTGTAGGTACTTACTTTTGGAAGTCGAGCTGATGAGAAAAAGGACATTTGCTGCAATATGTTAATTAATTTTTCAGTTACCA
Source organism: Zapus hudsonius (assembly GCA_004024765.1). Classification (NCBI taxonomy): domain Eukaryota; kingdom Metazoa; phylum Chordata; class Mammalia; order Rodentia; family Dipodidae; genus Zapus; species Zapus hudsonius. Next base: position 16,203 of record PVHP010018051.1, on the reverse strand, counting down.
CTAGTAGCCTGCAACGCTGGATTACTTTCCAAAGTGAAGAGTCTGAGAGGAGAATTTGGCACAGAAAAGTGAAGTGAGGACCAAGGATGGGTGGTCAGGGGCACAAAAGTCTCAAAACCAGAGCTCTTGTTAACCCGGGGTCCTTTTCAAATGCCAGGCAATCAATTCTGTAACCGACTTAAGAATCCTGAGTAGCTAATACCTGTGACACTCGTTGTAATCTCAACAAAGTTGGGGTACATACCACTCCTTTTACTGAACCCTAGTTTAGAATTCCCAGTAATTTGGCTCTACTTTGAGGTATAATTTGGTATCAAACCTCACAGAAGAAACATGAATCTAGGGACATGTTGCTGTGAACAATGCATGACTTTATGCTTTAAACAGTAACTTCCCTGGACAAAGTTTTTGAGTGGACCATAAAACAGCTAGCTTTGGCTCTACCTTAAAAGGCTCTGGGCCTGGGAATAGCAGCTCTTCCTTAGTTTTCCCATTTGTTAGATTAGAGAATTTGACTAGTTAGTTTCTAAGGATCCTGCAAAGTAAAGGAAACTGAGTATGATTTTATAAAAGATACCCTCATAAACGGTGCATCTTCAAGGTTTCTTTCCCCTTTCTAATCAATAACAATAGTGAGGAATCCGGGGAAAGAATGGATTTGAATTCTTAAATCAAGTTCAATCCCTAATCTGTCAGTCACTCACTATGGAGTCTTCTCCATGTGACATACTTTCTATGAACTTTTGTTTCTTCCTCTATGAAATAGGCATAATAATAAAATATTATTTTCCTGTTGTAATTACATACTAACATGCTCAAAACTTACTGGTATACGTTGAAGTATCATTCTCTATTCGCCTACGATGCCCTTCTTGTGTCCTTCCCTTCTTCTCTTCCATCTTGCATATTCACCCTGAGAATTCTCTTTTAAAGATATGGCATCAATCAAAAATATTCAGGTAGTAACTGACATACAGCTAGCAAGGTTTTGAATCATTGGGATGTAATCTGCAAGCATAACTTCCTATTTTTCTCTGTTCAAAATCTTCATTAAAATTTACTCTGAATTTATTCCTGTATTTTTCATCCTCTTTACATAATTGTATCACAGTAACTTTCTAGAATCTTAGAAGCCAAGTTAATTGTTAAGAAAATGATTAGAAATCATTTAAGAAATTTAGTATTTATTATCTTATTTGATCATTCTAAAAGCAGTCCTATGGGTATGTGTCAAAACTCAGTATCACTATTTCACAATTATTAATAAAGAACAAAGAAGTCAGATATCTTCATCCTGGACTGTTACAGAGCCTGGCTAGCAATTCACCAAACCCATGTTTGTTTCTTCCTGGGTTGATAGATACATTTCCCACTTTCTCCTGTTCTTTGTTCTGACACCATATTAGAGTTCTGGGTCATGGCATGTGAATGGCGATGTATGTCATTTTTGGATCAGATTCTAAAGAGCTTCCTAGTAAGATTTTTTAGGCATTAGAACCTTGGGATTGCCTGTGGCAGCAGCCAGCATTATGCTTACCCTGCAATCATTTCCTACAACCCCTTTATCCCCATTTCTCACTTTATCCAGAACAACCTCTATCCGCGCCTTTCTTCTTCACCTTGCTTTCTTCCTATGCAAGTCCCTGGCTTTCCATCCAGCCTTTAGGAGTGATGTCATGTGCACACTGTTTGGGCCGCAATAACTCCCAAGGAAGCCGTACAGCACTGTCTCTGGTTCATATGACATCAAAAATCAGCTTACATATGAAGAACATTTGTCATATCTATTTGATTCCACCTAAGTCACATACCATAGAACATCATTTTTTTTCAGATTAATTGAAAGCTACCAGTTCAGTAAACAATACTTGTATGGTTTATTGTGTACCAAAAATGAGTTTGGTATTGCTCTAGAATCTTCCACCAAAGTGCACACATTATCTCCTTATGTTCCCACTCTAGAACTTCTCTCCTACAGTTGGCTGCTTTCTGTGCATGACCACGTGGTGTCTGTGATTTGCTGATAATTGGGCCTTAAATCCAGACATTATGAGGAGTAAGCCCCGCCTCCTGCACTGTCTTTCTGTGGAATGTGCATAAGGTTCTTGTTCTCCCTGTCTACTATAGTCGTTCTGTCTATAAAGGACTTAAAGATTGTTCTAGGGATGAAATAAAATAGTGTGCACAAAGCGCCTAAACCTAAATATATAGGGAATATGCCCAGAAAGTGTCAGTTCCCCTCAGTGTGGCCAGGTCAGGGTGGAGGAGGTCTCTTTCCCAATTGGAACATACAGCCAATTGGAACTAAATTTGTAGTAGAGTAAGTGACCTGTGCAGAAAGCCTTCAGGACTCCTCTGCATTTTATTTAAGAGGCCAATAATGTCCTTTGCTGGAGTATTTCCAGGGAGAATATGTAGAAAGAGAGTTTGGGTGAGCTCTTACATACGGGGAAAAAAGTGCTGTGGATTCTAGACATGAGAGGTTAGGGAAAATGGACATTCTTATTAATTTCTTGTATGTCTTTCTGATTTATATTGGCCTTAACTTTTTTTTTTTATTTTATTTTATTTTTTTTATTTTTTAAAAATATTTTATTTATTCATTTTCAAGCAGAGAGAGGTAGAGAGGGAGAGGGAGAGGGAGAGAGAGAGAGAGAGAGAGAGAGAGAGAGAGAGAGAGAGAGAGAGAGAGAGAGCACACCAGGGCCACCATCTTGTGGGGCTGGCTTATGTGGGTCCTGGGGAATTGAACCGGGGGCCTCAGGCACTGGAGCCAAGTGCCTTAACCTCTGAGCCATCTCTCCAGCCCTGGCCTTAACTTTTAAGGACAAATTAGTAATAGTTTAAGCTTTCTGCAGCCCTGTGATATAACGATTATGCAGTGTGTTACATTTCCACACGGGTCAATGGGTGATTTTCAGGGTGTGAAAACCCCATGCAGGCTGAAGAGCTCTGCACCAAGCAAGGATGGGGGAGATGCAGCTAAACAGAGGCACGTGTGAGCGGGATTTGCTATTGCAGTTGACTCCCTGCCCAACATGACTCACCAATGGGCTGAGGCTGCCAAAAGCATAATTTGATTTGGAACTGAATGAACAGGACTGCAGTGTCCAGACCCAGACCAAAGGGAGGGGCGTTCCCTCTGTCTGGGCAAGAATCAGACCACACCTACTGTCCTGTTTACCCCCAACACCCCATCTTGTCATTATGTTTGTACAAAAAGGAGTTAACTCTTGTGACAAGAATGATTATCTCATACATGACTTAGAAAACCTTCTTCTTGACATGGTCTTGTTGGGCTGTTTTAAGTGTGGTGTTGAAATCTCTGAGAAGCATGGTGCCTTGCATATCTGGTGGTCTAATCAGAGAGGAAATGATTGGCTTCTTGTTCCAGGCAAAGCCATGTCTACTATGTGATCCTTGGGCATTCTAGTCACCAGACCTGGCAGAAAAAAATAAGGCTAATGTTTCTGTATGCCCAAGTCTGGATTTTAGAGTCGGAGTGCTTGCTTCATTTTCATTCTTCTCCCTAATCCCAACAGGCCAACAGCTCCGTAGACATGGGCAACCATCGCCTATCTCTCTGTCTGTCTCTATCTCTCTCACTATCTCTAAATATCATGAGAACTGCATTTGCAGGAGACACATCATCACAACAATCTGGGAAGTCAGCTAAGTAGAGATGGGAAAAGCTATGATCTCTGCTAAGAGTGAACGCTGGGGACTTGAGGCACAGATGATAAAGACTCAGGCTTAAGGGTGAAAGAATAGAGTCAAAGGAGATGAGAGCTTGCCTGGGAATGAGTGGATATAAACCCAATCAAGCCATCTTCCTCTCCTCCCACCCCTCCTGAATCTGATAAAGGATTGAACTAGCAGCCAAAAGGGCAGTGAAAGAAGCCAAGGGCAATTTTCACAGAGATTCTTTTAGCAAATACCTTGTCTGGATAGGTTTTTCTTTCAAAATTAGTAAAAACAAAACCAAATAAAACAATCTTGCCAACATCAGAAATTATGGGACCAATAAATATTCAGAAAAGGAAAAGTTCTATTGTTCTGAAGATTCACAGTAAGTAACTATTTCTGAAACCTAACATACAGTCAGCAAAAGAAGATTTTAGCAGAAATTCTTTTTATTTCATTTTTGTGTCAATGTATATTAATTTTACAAAACAAGTATTTTCATGATGACATTGTCTACATGAAAATAATTTCATTTGATCATAATTTTCCTCCTGACAGTCTTTTGCCACTTTTCTGTTTCTGCATCCTGTCTCCTTCAAAATAGTTAGTCCATCCACATAAATTCTTAAAGCAGGGCATGAAATTTTTATAACACAGAGGTTAAAAATTCTAGGGGGACAATATTTGAGAGAATTAAATAACAGACAGGAAAAATGAAATAAGCAGATTTGCCAGAGGTGAAAATAAATATGCAAATAACAGAAGTAATAGTTTACAGCACTAAATGTACGAAACACCAAGGAATTCTACACTTTCACGTGATTTATCCTCCTTTCTCACTGCCTTTATTCATCACACCAAAGTAAATAAAAATATATTAAAAAGCCAACTACAATATATTAAAAAATAGAAGAGGGTTTGTCATAGACCTCTAGTGTAAGCATTGCATGGTTATGAGGACCGTCATTTCAAAAAGACGAAAGATAAAGTGTTTTGAGGAATACTTGATACCCAACCTTTTCGTGCGTTTGTTCCAGAGGTAGTTTGACATTTCTGCATTTTAAATACAATTTGGCTGTAATTTTAGATGCATGCTGTTCACATGACCTCTGCAAATAGAACTTTGTGCTTATGACTTGTGTTTACCTGATGATAGACTGTTTATGTCTGTGTAATCCAGTGACTAAAGTGAACAGCAACTGGAAACTCAAGCGATAACCCAAACCCCAATCCATGTTCATAATAAACTGGAAACAAGAAGGAGCTTATGGAAAAAGCCCACTGAGAATGAGGACGTTAGCAGTTAGGAATTTTTGGTGAAAGAAGAGAAAAATTTAAAATTATTACTGAGAGAAATAGAAGAAAGTCTGATGAAAGATCAATAATGAAGCTATTGGAAGCTTTCTAAGCATTCTGATTGTGCCAAATCCACATATTTATACATTTCATAGAACCACATGCCTACTTAAAATATTTACATTATTCTTTTTATATATGTCAATGTCGTATTTATGACTATACCACTCAGTACACTAAGTACTATATATATACTTTGAGCCAGGCATATAGAATATCTTGAAAGGTATACATCAGTAAATGCAAAGATGATAGAAGACAAGATGAAATCCAGGAGTAAATTTCACATCAAAACTTTGCATTACTTTTCTGGTTATAGTGGAGTTACTAATATCATACGTTCCTCCCTACTAAGACAATTAGCAAGTTGGACAAACTCATGAAGTGATTATTTACACATACCAGACAATGAATAGTTTAGGTCTATGATATCTGACCGCTGGAAAATGAGACAAACTCATGATATTTTTAACATTTTACTTGAAACCATATTTGGACATTGGGTACATACTTATATTTAACTTGAATACAGTGTTAAATATTTTCACAAAGAAAATCCAGGTCTAGTTAGCTTGAATGGTGAATTCAATCAATCCTTTTTATCATAGCCCTGATCTAAAATCAAACTCAATGACCCCTATGCTAAAGGTTGGTCTCAGCTCATGGTACCAGATAGAAGGAAGTGAGGTCACTCGGGAAATCTTTGGAGGAGATCCACCCCACCTCTTGAATTCCAGTCATGGTGTGTCACATGTCCACAGACCCACAAACAATGAAGCCAATGGGCCATGGACTAAAACCTCTGAAATATGAACCCAAATAAACCTTTCCTTATTTAAGATGATTTTAAATATATTTTAACACATCAACAGAATGTTAGCACACCTTTAATGAGAAATAAGACAGAGAATAATAAATAAGACTTTAGAATCTTTTTAATAATACAGAAAGACAGCAGATTTCAGTTCATTTATGAGTTTATTTCCATGATACCCCAAACATTGAGACTGTTGTAGTCAGCATTCTAGTTGCTGCACAGAAAGATCCCAAGCAAAAGCGGCTTGTGGAGGAATGGGTTTATTAGGCTTATGGACTTGAGGGGAGATTCCATCCAGGCAGGGAAAACGATGGCATGAGCAGAGGGGTAGACATCACCTCCTCCACAGCACTGCAAACAATGGCAAGAAGGTGTGCCAAACACTGGCAAGGGGAAGCTGGTTTACAATCTCCATAAACCTGCCCCCAACAACAAAGCTTCAGTGAGGTTGTAAGACCCAAACTGCCATCAACTGAGGATCAATCTATCAGAACACATTCATTTGTTTGTGGGGGACACCTGGATCAAACCATGACAGAGACAGAAGCAATACAACCAAAAGGCTGACATTCCTCACAAATATAAACATAAATGTCCTTTACAAAAGAATAGAAAAATGAATCCACTAATATATGACACAAATGCCTTTCATCTGTTTGAAGTATGTCCTGAGAATACAGGTTAATTTATCATTTGAAATGCAGGATTTCCATTCACCATGTTAAAGAAAAAAGAGAGAAAAAACACATTATAAGTGTAATAGTGGAAGAACATATCTTCTCAAATTAACGATAAAAATATCTTAGCAAGATAGCAACTGAGAAAAATTTCCTCAGTGTGAAAAATATTAAGCATCTGCAAACCTATACTATAATTAACTGTAAAAATAAAGCTGAATATTCTGCCTTTAATCAGGAATAAAGTTGTCTGCTAAGAATACTGTATTACTATTGGACTAGCGGCCCTAACAAGTACAACCATTTGAGAAAATTATACACAAAATGAACTAAGAAGAATAATGGCCTTTTTCTTTTTTTGCAGATGACAGGATTGTGTAAAATGATCAGGCTAAGAAATCTTTAAAATTGTGACTATAAGAAGCTAATTCTAAAAACATTTCAGAATAATGCTTATGAAAATTAATTTCTACAAAAACTTAGAGACACTGTGAATAAGTTATATAGAAACATATTTTTTCACATTATAATTTTAAATATAGTTATAATTTAAAATGTTTCTTCAAAAACAGTAATGAAAGAATGTTTGAACAGAAATTCTTTGCTGGGATAAAGAAAGTTTAACCCTGAGCTTTATGTTGCTGTAAGTAAATCCTAGTGCCAAGTTTGGCTCTCTGCCCCAGTTGGTTGGGGAGGCCCATGAGAGCCCTCCCCAAACAATAAAGGCTATTGTCAATGTCTCATTTATGCACTAAATGATAAACTACATGATACGACCTTATTGCTGAAGTACATACTGTGAATACAGGACACAGAAATCAAACGGAACTGAGACAGAAGCCATCTCCCTGTTTGACAGCTACCATTGTGCTGGAAAGTATGATATAGAAAGTCCTGACAAATGGTATATGGTGAGAGCTGCTCAATCAGCCAAGCAAGATGTATGGACAGACGCAATACTGGCCCATAAGTTAAGGGGGAAATCAACTGTTTTCTGATTAGATTTGAGGCCTGCTCATTAGGAGGGAATTCATGCCTGGTACTGAGAACTGAGGCCAAAAGCCTATAGCTTAGAAGGACATGGCACTGTTCTTTGGTTAAATAGTTGCATTGAGCCCATCAGTTAATGCTGTTCTCACTATTGGGTAGATCAGCTTCTTTTTACTGATTGTGGTGAACACAGGAGAGACCCAGGATTCATGAAGGGGTTGAGAAGAAGAGAAAACCCTGCACTGAACATTGGGGTAGTAAGGAATTTCTAGCAGACACTTCAGGACTAAGGGAACTTTAAGTTGAACCAAAGACAACGGACACAAAATGCCACCATACACTCCAATTCCACACTTGACTCTAACATATGAAAGTTTGGAAAAGATATAACTATCTCTGGATATAACTAATCTAGAATGAAAGAAAGGTAAACTAGAGGTTTCTGGGGCTGGGAAAGTGGAAGAACTCACTAAAAAGAGGTGCTGAAATCATACGTTGTGATGGAAATGTTCTATATCTTAACTGAGGTGATGAATATATAGATGTATACATTTTTCAAAGCTCACTAATTAATATAAGCTTGATGATAGTATTTCATTATTTTATCTTGTAACGTATGCTTAATAAAATTAAAACACAAAATAATAATGGGGAGTATTTACTCAAAAGAACAAAGAATGAATATATTTGCTATTCTAAATGTTTGCATTATAATATGAAAGGTATAATCTGGAAGAACCATTTCACAGAATAGGTTCACCCAGTTTGTACACTGTTGAAAAGTATTTAGTACCCTTATCAGTTAAATAATACTAATTAACAAAATCTCTTTTTCAAGTACCACATTTGAAAAGATTAAAACACTTATTATGTGATAGTGACTGCCATGAGAATCTCTGCAGTCTTCTTGGAAGACACTCTGGAGAAAGAAATATTAAAACGTGTTTTGATGAAAGCACTCACAACTCGAGCACAGCAATTTATTTTTTGGAATCTGTGTTTAGGACATGTTGAGATTTGTGACCAACATGTATGTGCAAAGTCTCACCTGTCAGATTTTTGTTTTGTTTTGTTTTCTTGTTTGTTTTGTTTTTCAAGGAAGGGTATTACTCAGGCTGACCTGGAGTTCATTATGTAGTCTCAGGCTGGCCTCAAATTCATAGCAATCCTCCTACCTTGACCTCCAGAGTGCTGTGATTAAATGTATGTGCGAGAGAGAGAGAGAGAGAGAGAGAGAGAGAGAGAGAGAGAGAGAGAGAGAGAGAGAGAGAGAGAGAGGAGACAGAGAGAGGAGACAGAGAGACAGAGAGACAGAGAGACAGAGAGTATGAATGCACATGCTAGGGCCTCTACCTGCTAAAAACTCCAATTCATGTGTGATTATGTGCATCTGGCTCTACTTTGATCATGAGGAATGGAACTGGATTAGGCTTTGCAGCCAAGTGCCTTAACCACTGAGTCATCTCTTCAGGCCCTCACAGAATAAGAATTCTTTAAAGGATGGCAGCATTTTGACTATATAACTATAATCAACATCAGAAACATAAGTGTTATAATTTATGTTCAAAGAAGATTAAAAACAAGTTGGGACATAAACTTATTTTCTCTTTGAATAGTTTTTTAAATTTTTTTGCTTTTGAAGAAAATTTTAATAAACCTACTGTCGATGTAAATAAGTTTTACTTATTGGGAAAAGTAGATATTTTGAAGAATATTCCAAGGAAAGGACTTGCCTTTAGAGCGAGATAAGAATATCATAACTGTCATGGTTTGATCCAGGTGTCCCCCACAAAAAATGAATGTGTTCTGAATGATAGATCCTCAACTGATGGCAGTTTAGGTATTAGAACTTAGCTGGAGCTCTGTTGTTGGGATCGGGCTTATGGGGTTATAAGCCAGCTTCCCCTTGCAAGTGTTTGGCACACCTTCCTGCCATTGTTTGCAGTGCTGTGGAGGAGGTGATGTCCACCCTTCTGCACATGCCATCATTTTCCCTGCCAGGATGGAGTCTCCCCTCAAGTCCATAAGCCTAATAAACCCATTCCTCCATAAGCCACTTTTGCTTGAGTTCTTTCTGGGCAGCAACTAGAATGCTGACTACAACAATGACCTCAGGGACGTGATAGATTATAAGAGCTAACTTGAGTATAGATTTATCACAACAGGAAATAGATACATAAATGTAGCAGTTGCTTTACTTTGTAGGTTAGACAACTTATGATGTTTATACTTAATGTGTTTAGTTCCATTTTCTACACTTCAATATTTGCTAAATATTTTAATTTTTTTCCTCATGATAACTCCAACATTCTTGGCTTAAACAGTGACACACATTATATCTGAGATAAATTTGGCACTAAAATTCCTAACAAAAACGTGCTTGAATTAGTCCTCTTTGCTAGGTAATTTGGCAAAAATAGATACTGTTATAAAGTCTGAGAAAAAATTGAGGAAAAAAATGCAAATGT
>PVHP010018050.1:19484-33913 GCA_004024765.1 Zapus hudsonius | reverse complement strand
CCAATTATTCACAAGAGATGAAAAATACAACCTGATTGAAACTATATTCATGAGTGCTGATTGAATATAGTTATTAAAAGTAACATGGTTTTCATCCTTTCTCTTCACTAAGAGATGGAAGGCACTGCTACAAAAATTAAGTGTTGGGCTTGGGATATAGCTCTGTGGTAGAGCATTTGCCTAGCATGTGTGAGTCCCAGCATTGAATCCACAGTATAGAAAATAAAAGTAAACAAGCATAAAAAGCAATTTACAACACTTAGAATCAGCTTGCATTCATAATGTAAGTCTACTGGGAATCTCAAATTCACACATGAAATGTCTGAATGATCAAAACTGTTTGTGATCACTTTCTATAAAAAGAAAAAGAAATAGAATCAAAAACCCTAAAGCAAGTCAGGCATGGTGGCACATGCCTTTAATCCCAGCATTCAGAAAGTAGGAGGACTGTGCTGTGAATTCAATGCCATCCTAAGACTACATAGTGAATTTCAGGTCAGCCTGGACTAGAGTGAGACTGTACCTAAAAATAAAAAAAACTAAAAAAAATATAAAACCAAAACTAAGTCTAAACTGCTAAGGCAACTGCAAAACAAATCCATCACAGACCACTATTAAAAAACACTTATTTTCAACATAGACTTCAAACAGAAATAGTATGCTGATTACTTTTCCAACTCTCAAAATTTAAAAATTTCAAATCACACATTATACATGGAACATATATATATATATATATATATATATATATATATATATATATATACCAATTGTGTAACTAATATATATGTATTATGTTATATATATATATAATTGGTAAAAGATTCAATCTTGTTACTATGAGGAAGAATATAAGAAAAAGTGATAAAGAGATTCCTGATGAGGAAAGTTCCAACTATAAGCCCCAAGCTTCAAAAATCTACAGAAAAAAATGAAGTAGAAATATACAGATCAGTTTTTAAAGAGCTTGTAAAAATATTTAGCATTAGATTAAAAAAATATATGCATGAGTATCTATGAATGTGTGTGGACATGCATGCAGGCATACATATGTCTGGGAAGGATAGAATATAAGCAGTGTGAAGTGACATTATTTTTTAAAAGCATATAATAAGGAAATAATTACAACAAAAACAGATTGGAAATTGATTCAATGACATCAGAGAAATGATGTTTGAATAAACAAGGACTTTAAGAAACCCACATACATACTCTGTGATTGGTTCACAAGGGGACGGTTGTAAATATTTATATTCAAAAATTGTTCGTGAAAAAATGTATTTCAAAACATTCCCTCCCTCATAATTCTTATAGGACATTTATTAATTAAATATATTAGTTGTCCTGATATATATTTTGATTGAAGTCATTTCATTTGTTTAGTTTCTGGTGCTGTGTGTGCTAATTTTCTTTTACTCAAAATATCTTGAAAAACTGTAATAATGCTTTTAATTCCTACCAATATCTTTTTTTCTTTCACCATGTTAAGTAGTTTGTCACAGAACCTGTATCTGTGCTAACAAAAATTAGCATATCCACAATATTTCTAGGGAGTCAAAAATACAATGATTTTCCTAAACACTAACCTTTGCTTCTGAATATACACTATTTTAAATCTACATTTTAGCGCAGACTGAATTCAGTATCATTTGTAACACGTGCTATATAAAGCTATTAGTCCTTCTCTATTACTTCTTCTAAACCATATAGCATAGTTACAATGAAGTATAAAATAGTGTACAACTATAAACATTATTTGCATTGAAATGGCTCAGGTTTTAATATAGGAAAACACATGTTCATCCCTTAAATTTACTTAACACTCAGAGAGTACCTGCCATCTTATACACAGTTTGGCATAAAACAAAAAGAAATTTCTTCATCTGTGTATTTTAGTGTTCAAGATATTAAGGAATGATGACAGAAAGGACAAATTAAAAAGAGCAAGTTAGGACTTATGAATCATGAAACAAATGATCTTTCCATCCATCCAGACTGGCTGCCGTCATTGATGTGGTTCATTAGAAATGTACAAGTAGGAGACAGGGCTGGAGTCCTGGAATCTATGCCAGTTCTTCATGATAGTCTCTTGGCAGACAGACAGCTTTGCCTGGAACAGAGGCAGAACAACAGAGAAGAAGCTGCAGTAGACTCAACTTGCACTTTACTTCAATCTGCAAAGCAGCTCTCCTTGAGAGCTCTGAGCTGTCCACTTCCTGCAGCCTCTTATCTGTATGACTCCCATTGAGCTGGATGAAGACTCATGTCATCTCCATTTTCTAAATGGAGATGGTGAAGTGCCTAGGAGTGACATGGTAAAGCTCTGAAAAGCTAGGCTGCTGATGAGAACTCAAACAGCCTCTCCATGTAGAGTCCATGCTTTTGCACTAGCTGCATCTGTAGTAACATGCATTCGGCTTTCATATCTGTTTCTGCACAGTTAATGAGAAATCTTAGCTATTGCAGTAAGTAATCTGTTGCCTCTTGTAATGATTATGATATTCGTTTTATTTTTCTAATGTTACAATCACATCCTAATGCTAAGACAGGTTATATGGACATTTTTTTTACAATGAAAAGTAGTTTTTCATCTACTAGGCTGTAAATTAATAAATAACACATGAAAGGAATCTATTGTCAGAAACACAACATGGTTTAGGGTCAAGTTCAATAACTTCAAGGTATTACAGAAATGCACTTATAGTGATCGATATACATTTTGCTCTCTCAAGAGGATTTATGCTGATCCAGTCATTTTTAGCAACAAGGAGAAACATGTTCAACTATAAAAACAGAGGGAAATCAGGTGAGTTATGTCAGCAAAGAAATGTTTCAAATCTTCACCCGCTGATGCTGGAGGGCAGTATAATTATCTTTCACCTTTCAGGCTTTTAAATCCAAAGCAATCATTATCATATCACAAGGATTGTGTCAATATCTGCTTTCAGACACCACAGATCTGATTATCAACTTGTTTGTATATTTGTGGAACTTAAAGAGCAATTTAGTGTTGAATTTCATATAATTCCCTCAAGTAAAATGCAAGAATTGGTATAGAGGTGAAAAATAGGAATATATTAATGTTATTATTACTCCATGGAGCTTTGAAACATTGAAAAATAGGTTATCTATTTTTATAAATAGCTATCAGTTTCAACAGATATTGAACAAAATACTAGCCTCCTTTACCAATGTATAAGTAACTGAAAATGATAGTTAATATTTTCTTAATAATGGTGAATGAGAAGTAATAATTTACTCATTTCACTATTTCATGAAATGGTTAACCACATCACTTCTGGGCAGCACTCTAACATAATGGGTGAATGTATAGTTAATATTTCATATGCTGATTCAATGTCCTTTCCAGACCTTCAGAATATGGCTTTCAAATGTCCTCCGAAGAGATCTTCCTGTCTCCGGGAATGATCAAATATGTCTCAAGTTACTGTGCTGTGGTTTTACATTAGGAGGGGGGTGATCAGCCCACAGTTCATGTAATTTGCACTTGAGAGAGAATGCATTTTTATTCTTTGTCTTTCTTTGTCTACTCAGCTCTTCTAAATCTTTAAAAAGGTAGTCTAGACTCTAAAGTAGGCTTCTTTAAAAATACATCCTTTAAAATATAAAAACTAGGAATTTGGGCATAATTCCTAAGGGAAATGCTCTGTGTAGTCTATTGAGTCCAGATAGTTGTTTTTTTTTATTGTTTATTTGTTTGGTTGTGTTTTTTTAACTGAGATAAACTATCAAACATAAAAATAGGTCACTTAGATGAAAATCCTAGAAGTGTTCAAGACAAAGGTGTGATATCATGAAATAAAAAAAAAGGGCTATTGGGGAATTAGACCTCTAAAATAATCTGTAGGATAAATGCTACTGATATTTTACAAGGTAGGAGCTTGGGTCATAGTTTTGGCAATAACGTAACACCATACTTCTCCAAGTACAGTTAATCAGTGACTATGATATATAAATTTATTAAGAAGGAGATGGCCTACTTTTGTAACTGCTGAAGGCATTTAATTTTTCATGAATATTCTATACCTCTATAGTGTCCTAAGCTTTTCGCTGTGTCTTTCTTTCAAAAGGATTAACGCCAGTATGATGGGATACAATGTAGGTCACGATGAACATAACTTGAGGTAGAAACACAGCTCAGTTTGATTTCCCAGACGTCTGCCTTCTGTGTAAAAAGCACATATGTATATTGTATTTCGTTTTCAATTATTGAGCTTATATTTGAGCATTAGGGTAGAATTATGATAGCTACTCTCACTTGCTCTGGCATAAAAAGCATATATATTTTTTTACCAGTGAGAGCCTATGGTAAAGCAGTAGCATTCAAACCAACCTCAGCCTGTAAGTTTGTATTCGGAAACCATTTTGGCATGCCATGGTCTTCAGAGTGGGGATGAAATAGAGTTTCACTGCAATAATCTCAGGAGATCAGTTTAATTTTTTTCCTGTGATTCCAGAATACAACACCTGGTACATGAGGGGTCTGGTTATCATTAATATGTACTTTTTAGTAACTCCAGTTATTTGCTAGTAATTTCTCCATGTGTTACAGAAATTTGTATTTTTTTATTCTGGATCTGCTTAAGCATAATTTTTGTAATTTAAGTTTTAGTTGTAAAATAACATATTCCTTGATACCAATCATGTGAGGCAGGTCAAGTTTTATTGTCATTGTATATCTGGACAAACCAAAGACTGAACGCGGTTAAATAACATTTTCATAGATATTAACTTTATTGTAAGTCAAATGTAGAAGGCAGGTGTCCAGTTTCAGGAACCGGGCTCTTCTTATGAAGCTATGCATTCAGCTCTGAAAATCAAATAAGTAGATGTGGATTCATAGGCTTCTCTTTGAGTAGCATTGTGGAAGAAAGGCAAGACTGTATATATTGTTTGTTAAAACAATAATAGACAAAATATCTCTTGTCTGTGATTTCTAGATTGAACTATAGCGTGGGCTACATATTTACCAAAATGTCCACCTTTCAGAGTAATAACCACTTCATTAACCTTCTGTTTTGAGTGCATACCAAGATATATGGACCAAAAAGAGGAACCTACTCAATTTTTGTTATAGGAAAATTGTATGTGAGCTCAATGCTTAGTTGAAAAAACAAAAAATAAAAATAAAAACACTTCTATCATTCCAGCATTTCAACAAGAGAAATTAACCAAGTCAAAATAATTTATTTTTATTTCAGTTATTTAACACATATTTATTCTGAAAAAATTATTTTCTGCACTGTAAAAATAATAGCAATATTCTCCACCTCACAGCATTTCTGTAAAGGTTAAACTAGAATGTGTGGATTCCCTTGGCATGGTGGCATGCACCCAACACTGGGGAGACAGAGGTTGGAGGATCGCTTTGAGTTTGAGGCCAGCCTGGGACTATAGAGGGAGTTTCAGGTCAGCCTGGACTACAGTGAGAAGCTTCCTTGAAACAAAAACAAAACAAAACAAAACAAACAAGCAAAAAGAAAGTAAGGATAAATGCTTTTTTAATGACCCCTAAAATATGCAAATAGAAACTATTTGCATGCATTTGAAATATTTTATTTTAAAGATTCTAATAAAATATTTCATATAGTATTTTATTACGATAATTTATAAAATTTAAATTTATAAATTCTTGTGTCACACAACTTTATATTTTATGTTATAAAATTCATACATACTTTCACATAGCTTGGGCTATACAGTTCTAAAAATGGCTTCTCCTCGTTGAGATAATCTAAAAGTATATTTTAAGAACTAGCATTATCTCTCATAGAATATTAATTTTGGTAAGAATCAATAAATAATTAGTACAAACTAGATTTTGGAAGGTCAGATATTTTTGAAACTGTTTTATCATTTTGCAAGATAAAATAATTTCAATTTAAATTTTCTTCACTAACCTGTTCCCAGAATTTTGTCATCAAGATATATATGAAAGCAAGAATGTGGAGGGCAATTTCTAGAGACTGCCCACCTGACAGTGTCCAGATGGTTATTAACACTACAAACTCCTACTGCATCCTGAGAAGATGTTTCAGCACTTGGTAAGAGCTAGTCTTGATCACAAACCTTAAAACTATTTTAATGAAAAGGTGAGAAAGTATAACTAGTATAGCATCAAAATATATGGACATCTGTGAATCCTAATAATAGTACAATTCCTAGGGATGATAAGACCCTCATTTCTAGGTGACTAGTAAATAAATGGAGTTCCATTACCCTTCTGGGAAGTTATTTTTTGTCGTGTGAGATGTATTCAGCTTTTCAGGAATGTTCTGGTAAAGCTAATCAAGTCAGCAAACCAGCCTGGTGTTTGTGTAGTAGGTAAAATGGGGGCTAAAATAAGGATATTCTGATCTTAAATGCTCTGGGGTAAACATGGAGTGCAATCTGACTTTGATGCAGAATCTGAAAAGAGAAGAAAACCTTTCTGGATATGCATAGTGGAACCCATGGGAGCTGTTTAAGATTCAGAGCTGACAAAAACATCTGACACTACCAAAAAGATACTTAAGCTGGTATGAAAACTGAAGAATGCAAGGCCACCCCTGACTCCAGAGCAAACATGAAAAGAAATACCCAGCCTCCCTTGCACTGTTGTGCTTTGTTATCATCTCTACTTTTCACATATTTTAGGCAAACTGTTACATCAAAACCTTCAAAATAATTGTGAAAGCCCCAGGCAACATCAAAGCAAGGAGCCCCCATGTACTGAGACAGACCTCCAACTTGCTGACCAGAGAATTCCCAAACCTGACTACTGTGCCAGAATAGCAATACAAGAGTAGGCACTGCTTATTCATGGAGCTCTTCATGGAGGGCAGGGAGATTAAAAGAACACTCATATCTAAAAGTTAAATGTACTAAATCACTCAAACTCTAAGTTATAGAAGAAATAAGTACAGGCTCAATAGCTTGCTGTTTATTTCCACTTCCAATCTTAATGCATATCCAACCAACTCCCACTGTCATTGTTTGACCCAGGTCCCCCATAAAAAAATGAATGTGTTCTGAATGCTTGATCCCCAGCTGATGGTAGTTCTGGAATTAGATTCTCGATAGAGCTGTGTTGTTGTGTGCAGGCTTTTGGGGGTTATAAGCCAGTTTCCCCTTGTCAGTGTTTGGCACACCTTCCTGACACTGTTTCCAGTGCTGTTGCAGAGGTGATGTCCAGCCCTCTGCTCATGCCATCATTTTCCCTGACAGGATGGAGTCTCCCCTTGAGTCCATTAGCCAAATAAACCCATTCCTCCACAAGCCACTTTTGCTTGGGTTCTTTCTGTGCAGAAACTGCAACAGATTTGGTACCAAGAGTGGGGTCATATGTTGCTGCTAGAACCCTGATCTGGTGGCTTTGTGCTTTTGGAAGTGATATGCAGGAGGAATGTGGAAGGATTTGAAACCTCATCCTGAGAGATGCCTTGCTGTGCTGTGAGTACAGCTTGATGGACAATTCTAGTCAGAGTTAAAAGACCTGAATGAAGAACCATGGACTGTGAGGTTTGGCTTACGAGGGGGAGAAAGAACTTTGTCAGGACTATGCCAAAAGCAGTTTGTGTTAGAGGCTTGCTGCATTCTGCCTGCTTGTGTCCTGGGAACCTGTGCAGGGTTGTGTTACATAAAGATGGACTGGTGTGAGCAGATGGAGATGGCACAGAAAGAAAGATCTTTGGGCTGAAACTGCTACCCATTCAACTGCAATTGTTTGAGAGATTACAACCATTGAGATTGGTCAGGCTTGTCTGCATTGGAACAACAGTAAGAATGTAGACTCTTTGAAGTAAGGGGCCTGAAAGCTTTGTTTCTCCCTGTATTAAAAAGTTGGTAGCCCACCTGGTTCTGTGGAGTAAAACAAATGCAAGAAGAGAGGGTCATTAGATTTGCAACACAGTTTTGTTTTTGAAAAATGGCCATGGGCAACATGAAGCAGGTGTTCTAGATTGTCTGCGTAGAAGCCTGATGGAACCATGACGGTGAACTGTGGGTTGCAATGGAGACCCAATGAATTCTAGGACTTTGGATGGCTGCCAAGGCAAGCTGCCAGCACCCAATGAAGTTTTCCCAGACTGTGAGTAGCCGAGCTGGAGGGGCAGAATCGAATCTCCAAGAGACTTGTTATTGGTTAGAATCATTGAACTTGGAGTTAGAGGTTGAGGTTTCCCTGCTTGTTTTAAATCTTGTATTGGTTCAATCAGTTTTTGCCATTTCTCATATTTTGCAATGTGAATGTTCTGGCCATTACGGGTTTATTTTTGGCATTATGGCTCAGTTGAAAGCTGTGGGGACTTAAGAGTTGAGCTGAACACATTGTATTTATATCATGTATGATTATTAGTTTGTGGGGGTCATGGTTTGATCCAAGTGTCCCCCACAAGCAAATGAATGTGTTCTGAATGCTCGATCCCCAGCTGATGGCAGTTCAGGAATTAGAACCTTGCTAGAGCTGTGTTGTTGTGGGAGAACTTTTGGGGGTTATAAATCTGCTTCCTCTTGCCAGTGTTTGGCACACCTTCCTGCCACTGATTGCAGTGCTGAGGCAGAGGTGATGTCCACCCCTCTGCTCATGACATCATTTTCTCTGACAGGATGGTGTTTCCTCTTGATTCCATTAGCCAAACACGCCCATTCCTCCACAAGCCACTTTTGCTTGGGATTCTTTCTGCTCAGCAACAGACTAAGCTGACTGCAACACTCACCTAGAAGGTTTACACTGGCTTTCAGACAGTATTTGACTCAAATATTTTTCTTATTCATCATCAAAACCAATACCTCATTGGATTAATAACACAATTTCCAATAATATAATTTCCCAACTCAGAAAACATTAGCGGCTCCCAAATGTAATGGAAAGTTACTAAGAATTTCTTACCTGTAATGTACTCTTGGGTATTTTTCTCCCATCATTATGCTATTGATATCCTACTATCAAAAAATGTTGAGACTGTCTCTTATATACAAATTTGATTTTTTACTCCTCCTTAGGTTTTATTCTTGTTATTCCTCTATTCTAAAATGCATAACTTCTAGTGTCAAACCAATGCAATCCTAACAGACTTCCAGAGGCCAGGTGTACTTCGGGCATCTGCACCTTGCACCTCCTTCACTGAAACTCAAAGCCCTAAGGACTGTTGCTCACCCTTTGCATTCTGTTTCCATTGGAATGACACATGATGTTTTCATATTTCTCATGCAACCTTCTAAAGCAATTATATTTGTTTATATTTTAATCATTCACACTTTACTACATAGTGCATTCTGGCACAGGGTAAATCTCTATAAATCATAAGATTTACTTATAGGATTAGACATTTGAACTTAACATCTGACTACATGTATTAACTTTTAAAATTCAACTCAAAACCTTGATACTTTGGTACTTGAATGTTTTGCTTGGTAAAGTGTTGAGATAAATTTTGCAAAATGGTGCATACAAATTCCCATGAGTAGGCAGGTTTGGCTTAGATTTTTTATTATTATTATTATTTTTTATTAAGAAGGTGCTATTAACCTGTGAAAGGATAATGGTGACAGACACTGGGGATACCCAACACAATCCAAAGCAGAAATACAGAGACTCTTAAGACCTCAACAGTAAAACAGTCCTAAAACTCACCCACCATGACTCAGGGACATGAGCAGAAGAGGGGGTAGAATTTTTTTAAGAGCCTTGGAGAAGAAGGGAAAAAAAGGCTACCTCTCATCCAATCCATAGCCCTCTATCTCATGCACTGCTCCAGCCAGCCCACTTAGGAGGGCCCCAGTGGACAGGTACAGGGAGAAGGGAAATGGGGATACTATACCCCTTTCATAAGACTTACTCATACAATATGTCTAATCATTGACAATAAATAAAAAGAAGGAGCTATTATGGCAACTTTTAAAGTTTTATTTTGAAAGGTATATACTTAGATGTTATTTTTATATGAAAATACAATTTATAGAAAAGTAAGGGGTTCCCGGTTGATTTTTATTCAAAAAAAATACTTCTTTGATATTGAAAAGCAAGAAAATATGAAGGTGCTTTTCTTTTTTATTTTTCATTTACAGGAAACTCCTACCTATTGGGGAAAACACCTACTTAAATAACTATAAAAATTGACTTGTCATATTATACACTATATTTGAAAATAATCTAAAATAATGTGGATACCATTATACATAAAAAGTAAAAGATTATGTTGTGATATGTCCCCAAAGGCTCATGTTTTTTTTTGAACACTTGATACCCACCTGGAGGTGTTGTTTAGGAACCTATAGGAGGTGAGACTTCATGAAAGGAACGAATCTCTGGATGCAGGCTTTCCTGTGTTACTGTCCTGTTCCACTTCCTTTCTGATTTCTTTTTCCTGACTGCAGATTTCCCACCTAATGCTACTGATGCCAGGACTCTCCCACCATGATGGACCATATCCTATCATAAACTGTGAGCCAAAATATACCTTTGTTCATGAAGTTGTTTCTTGTCAGGCATTTGAGCAATGAGAAATGTAAATAACATATGTCAAAAAAATCAAAATTCAAAATGGTATAAAAAGAAAGGAAATCAAGTCATATATCTTAAAAAGAATCATATCACCTTGATATATCATAAGCAGTGGGCCTAGAGTATATGTTAGTAAAAATTGCAAAAATATAATGGTGTGCAGGTCTGGGAATCAATCTATACAGTATAGTCAAACATGCTCTAGCAGAAAACGGCATTTTAATTTCAGGATGAATACCAATACAGTGCTTTAGGAGGATTACACAATTTTCTTAGGCAAGCAATTTGCATGATTCCGCTATTATACTTGGTATCTGAAGTACAGATCTCATGCACTCAATGTCCCTTCTCTGGATTAGGCTACTTGCTTTTCTGGTTTTGAGAACATGAAGAGACCACATGGGGAGAAACTGCATTAGACAGAGGGGCATTTCTGAATGATACCATACCAGAACATTCTCATAAATAAATGCCATTTTTTGGCATTATTTGAAAATGATTATGACTTCTAATCTAGGAAAAAAATAATGAAAGACTTAAAATATCAGATCTTGTGTGTTTCACAATGGCCTATTCTCAAGGGAATTCGTTCTCTGAATGTCCTTCCACACTATGCTCCTAAGTTTAATGAGTTGCACTGGAAACCATTAGAAAATTTTCCCAAGTTTATTTTTTAATCATCAATGGACTATGGCAAATCCTGAGGTAGTGAAAGAAAGTGAAAGCCAATGGAAATAACTGACCATAGAGATCAGGCAAATCAAACTAATAAAAATTACAAACACTCTTTAACAGAGCTGATAAGTTTGACATACACTGTGGAAGACTTGAGTATCTTCTGCTTGGTAATCCTTATTCTTGGGGGTGGGAACAACTCATTCATTATAGTTGTCACCCACCTTTTCATTCGGATTTTTAGGTGGAGGACATAGACAAAAACAGAAAAGCATACCCTTAAGTGGTAGGAAAATGGTGATCATGCCATTATTTTACTTTCCACAAATCGATGTCATATAGACAATTATGTGTTATGATAGTATTTGTTTTTGTTTTAATTTCTTAACTAGAGAAGGCAGCATTTACAAAAACTGAAAAGGACATTTTTGTCTGCTGTTATACATAGTATAACTAAACAAAGAAATAACTCACACTCAAAATGTTATCACACACAATGTCATAATTGCAAGGATTTTTATAGAACTGGACCTGATCCAATTTTATAAACTTTACTTTTGACAATGCAGCCACTGATGTCAAATACATTTACAACTGACCTCAGTGGAATTTTTCACTAGACATCACCGGCATATGTGCAGACAGCATGTAAATGTGATGTGGAATTAATGCTTGTAATCATTCAAATCTACTTAAAGATATAAGATATAATTTTTTAAATAAATAGGGCAAGAATACATAAAAAATTATGAAAATAAATATATTATGGCACAAAAGCCTATATTATAGTTGTCATAATATTGTGGAATAAAGTTATTGTGCATTAAGCAACCTAATTAAAGCTAATTTCATTAGTTATAGTGTTTTTTCATATATATACATAAACAGTATATGTCTTGTCTTGAATAGTTTAATCTAAGTACATACCAAATATGACCATAGCAATGGTTACAATCTAAGAGCGCTTCTATGAGCCAGGCATTGTGTCTAGATTATCAATTTGATTTTCATTTGGATCCTAAACACAAGGATGAAACCTTGAGTCTTGAGTTTACAGATAAAGACACTGATTCTAAGAGGCTGAATAATTTGCCCAGGTTAAAAGAAGTAGAAAACACATCTGACTATAAATCCTTACTTATTAAGTGTAAAATAGTGAAAATAAGGTAAACATTGTTAAAACTCATTACTTTTATTACTAATGTTCATCTTAATATAAAAGTAATTCAGCTATTAACCTATATTTAGAAATTTTAACATAATTTTAAAAGCGTATGTTGTTCTTTATATATATATATAACCACTCTTAGCATTTTGATGTGTTTCTTACATCTCAACCTCTCCATAAGGTTGTTATGAGGTTTAATTAGGGATAGTGGAAGTAAAATAAAGTAAAAATAAGGAATATGTCAAAGGTATTCATGTAACTAAAAAGATATGACAGCTCTAAAGTTAAATAAACATGCCCAAGATACCATTTAATTGTTTTTGAGCTCTGTTCCGCCATCAGACACTGTGCTCTGTCCTATCATGAGACACTGTGCTCTGTTCCATCATCAGACACTGCGCTGTTCAATCATGAGACACTGCGCTCTGTTCCATCATTAGCCACTGAGCCCTGATCCACCATTAGACACTGAACTCTGTTCCATCATGAGACACTGCGCTCTGTTCCTTCATCAGACACTGAGCTCTATTCCACCATCAGACATTGAGCTCTGTTCCATCATTAGCCACTGATCTCTGTTCCATCATCAGACACTGCGCTCTGTTCCACCATCAGACACTGCGCTCCTTTCCATCATCGGACACTGAGCTCCGTTCCACCATCAGACACTGAGCCCTGATCCACCATTAGACACTGAACTCTGTTCCATCATCAGACACTGCGCTCTGTTCCTTCATCAGACACTGAGCTCTATTCCACCATCAGACATTGAGCTCTCTTCCATCATCAGACACTGATCTCTGTTCCATCATGAGACACTGAGCTCTGATCCACCACCAGACACTGCGCTATGTTCCATCATGAGACACTGAGCTCTGTTCCACCATCAGACACTACACTCTTATATTGTGCCTCTGATGTGGTTCCAGGCTTTTCAAGGTCAGCTGTCAGCTGAAATGCTCCTCTGTGTCTTTGGATCTATTTTCCACTGGAAGTCAGAGTCCTTGGACTGGCCCCAGGGCTTCCTCCTCTCCCCAGACCTTTGAGGTCACTCTCCCTTTCTTCCACATTGGTCTCTTGGTCCATTTGTTTTAGCTGCATATTCCTGCCGATATTCTTTGTTTACTAGTTTCTTGCATAGACTCATTACTGATTCTTCCTGTCATCCTGTCTCTTCAAAAATGCCCTATCAAGTATGATGACATAATCCTCATCAAGCTTAATAAAATGTCAATCCTTCCTCTCCAGCTACTTCATGGGTCATGTTCCATATTTCACTGCATAGCACTCACCATTACCTAAGATTGTATAAATTTATTTTTCATTTATTGTACCCTATGCTCAAGCCAAACAGACAAATATTTGTTGAATATAGAAATCAGGAGAGATTTCTCATAGACATGCTTTTCTAAAGCAGGCTCCAAAATCCCACTGAGCTTGAATAGGGAGGAATGATATAAGAGCTACAGTTTCAGGAAGAAAGAGGTCAAAGAACTACACAAATGATGGAAAAATAGTCCAAGCACTTGCAAAGTAAGAAATGCAGTTTGAGAGGAGTTGCCAGGTTGAGTCTAAGGAGGTTTAGAGGACCGAGAATTGTAGGAGACAAGTTATGACTCAATTTAAGAAAGAATTTGTAACCTCATGAGGTTTCTGAAGTGGGAAATCACGTGGCTGAAGAACTTTAAGAAAATTCTCATTTTGCAGAAATACATATTGAAGAATAAAAGAGGGAAGCTCAGAAATGGAGAGCCCAAAGAATTAAATAACCCAAACCATCCCTACATTGATAAGTCAGAAAATACCTCTTGGATTAATAAATATTATGACTGAATATATTTTTAGTATAAAAGATAAATAGCAAAATGATACACAATATAAGGGCTTAGAATATGGTTCTACAGTTAAAAGTGCTTGCTTGGAAAGCCTGGGTTCAATTCCCAGTATAGGTGCACAAAGTGACATATGTATCTGGAGTTCTTTGCAGTGGCTAGAAGTCCTGACTCTCTCTCTCTCTCTCTCTCTCTCTCTCTCTCTCTCTCTCTCTCTCTCTCTCTCTCTCTCTCTCTCTCTCTCTCTCTC
>PVHP010018050.1:0-19384 GCA_004024765.1 Zapus hudsonius | reverse complement strand
ATTCCTAGTCCTTTCTAGAAATGCTTTATTCAAAAAAACTTTTTCAAACATTAGATGAAATATTTTGCTTAATATCAATTGATCCAAGGAAAATCACTAAGAAAAGTTTTTTTTCCAGTTTTATGTTCTACTTTAATAATTTTTAAAACTATTCTAGTAATCAGGATAAAACATGTTAAAAAGTGTTAAACATATAGGCTCTCAAAAACATCACCATTATACTTGGAGAGGACTGATAATGTTTTACTATCTTTTGCTAATGTGAAAATAAGGAAAGAATGTTCTGATACAGAATGGGTACCCCAAAAAGTTATATTTTGGGTGGGAGTAATGCTCAAAAAAAGAGTCCTGGGATTGCATCTGGAACTTACGAAGTCCCTTGGCACCAAATCCTTGAAGCTCCCTGTGGCCTCACCAGGGACATGGTTGGAGCATAGTGTGGGAGAATGGAAGCACTGATGTGTGACTTCAACACTGGACTGTGAAAGACTCTGTCTCCAAGATGAGACTCTTATAAATCCCCTTAGATAAAAGGTAAGATATGATGAAAAAATAAAGCTTTAGGGGAAAAAATGGGGAAAACTAAGGCATGAAACTACAGCTCAGTATGTTTAGAAAACCTCAAATAGCTTAGTCATGCTTGGACAGGATTTTTGTGAGCACACTGACTATTCAATTAGGACATTATACTCAGAGAATAAAATGTGAATAGTTTTTTTTTTCTAATCTAAATAAGCTGTAGAGACCTTTGCATATATGAAAGTGTTGAAGAGAGGGCATTGAAGTAAAACAATAGAATTGTTTTATAAATGAGTAATCTGAACTCTTTTGGAGCCATAAAGCAGCATGTAACATGCCCAAAAGTAAGTGAGCATGAAGTCAGTTGCTCAGTAAAACTCCAGACTCCTGTTGTTGAATAAATTGTCTACTAGTCGAATATAAGAACTAGCCATGAAGCAGTATGTTATGACTAAAGGGAGTATTTTCCAAAAACATTCTCAGCCCGGGCCTTGAGTCAGCACAGCCTATAGTATCTAAAATAGAAACACAGGAAAATCCACCCCTAATGAATAGAGGAAGTTGGTTCTGCAAATAAAGTGATGCATGCCATCTTTAACACCCTTAAATAGCTCCACATATCTATACATATTTATGATTGGAAAACCTAGTTGAAGGTGAGCTGACTCTCACAATTTGATTGGAGTAGTTCAGACACAAAATGAGATTTCACAAGTCAGAACGGCTGTCTGGTCCAGCAGGCACCATCCTTGAGCCCTAGGCTGATGGATGAAAATCCACAAGTGGGCTGGAATCCAACCCCACCCACGCTGCATTGGACATATTTCTTTTTTTACGCAAAATATTTTATTCTTACTTACAACACATAAGTGATTAACCCACTAATATTTTGATCTGAGGCCAAGACCTTCCCTGTGGTCTTCGGGGTCATGATTGGATTCCATACTTTTTTTTCTTCTTGCATTCAACAAGCCCATGCATAATTGCCCATTGTGTCCAGAGTTAATTTCTTTTTATTAATTGTCCATAATGAGTTACATTATTTAGTGGACAAACAATGAGTTGTTATCCCCAATTCCCCGATGCCCCCTTCCCCCATCCCCAATCATGAAAATATTTTTATCAATGAGTTCTTGAATATACAAAGCCATCCCATTATATTCCTACCAAAACCAGACATAAATTTCATGCTTAATACACTAGACATATTTTCCCCTGCTAATAAATATATGCTCAACAATTAACAATTAACTCTCATGTGTGTTACCAAACATTTAGATCCTAAAACTATTTCTTTAATGTGAAAACTGTTAGTAAATATCTGTCCAGTTAAGATATCAATTAGTTTAATATGCAAAGTTGACCAAATATGAGGAGGTCCATTCTGGAAAGATATTTCTTTTTTCCTTTTACTACTCTGATAAGTGTTTTCAAGGATGAGTTAATGAAAAAACAAAAGACGTCTCTGTGAGGAGATAAGAGACTTAAAACCATAACCATGTGACAAAGGAAACAAAGGAAAAATAACTGAGCAACTTAGAAAGTATATATCAATACACAGAATGAAAATACTAAAAATGCTAATTTTGATCTGCAATAGAAATTAATTCCTACATCCTACTATACAATATTCATAATCATCACTTGCATAAATGGAAACTAAGTACATTTCAGTTTATTTCTCAAGAGGGAATAAATTAATACAATCCCAAAGTAGCTCATATCCTGGTATTCTCTACTCAAGTTTCCAAAATGGAAAGATTGATTAAGCAGCAAAAGTCTCACTACAAAAGAGCATTTATAACTGAAACAATCATGTACAAAATGAATGCTAGTCACTTGTCTCCACTCTCTGTTGGTATAGATGGAAAAATGAGCTCCTCCAGAGAGAGCTACTTTTCATCCATGGTGACAAGCTCTTTGTCACTGTGAGGGAGATGGCACGGCACCCTGCTCAAGGTGTGTCTCCAGTGGCAGACTTTGGGGCTGAGTCTGTGTTTGTTGAGTCAGCAAATGTGTGCTGATGCTGGCTACAGCCGCTCT
The DNA here is from genome assembly GCA_004024765.1 of Zapus hudsonius. Lineage (NCBI taxonomy): Eukaryota > Metazoa > Chordata > Mammalia > Rodentia > Dipodidae > Zapus > Zapus hudsonius. The sequence continues at coordinate 16,822 of PVHP010018050.1, read as the reverse complement.
GCTGTGGATGGACAATGAAATGGTCCAGACTCTTCCACATCATGAAGTGTCTCTGAAAAGTGTGGCCTCAAATACAACCTTTCCTCCCCTAAGCTGCTTCTAGTCATGTATTTGATCCAACAATGTGAGGGTAACTACAAAAATATTGTAATTAATTTCCTTATCATTATAATTTACTTATTCTAACTACATATGTGGGATACATTCCCAAACCGTGCTCTGAACTTGGATCAGATGAAACAAAATGAATGGCTGAGTTTGATACTCAGCGCTATACGTAAAGAGTAGTCCATAGTTGAACTGCCCTTTGAAGTTCACTAGGGTGCTAGAAATCCCTCTTTAGAAGACAAGAGGTCATCTGCATTATTTTCTTAAAAATTGTGTGAATGAAAATACTAGCAAAAGAATATCCTTAAAGCTTAATCATTAAAAATTAAACTGGAAACTAAATCATTTGTATGAAACAAGATATAGCATTCAATAGGCAAAGGCACAAGGATTGTGAGTTTGAGACCCCATTAACTACATAGAGTTCCAGGCCTGCCTAAGTTACATAGTAATATATTGTCTCAAATAGATGATAGATAAGTAGATGGTAGAGAGATAATAGACAGAGAGGTATCAGAAAAGACAAAGAACTGGTTGACTCTTATGCGCCCAATGAGAGAACAAAAGGAGATAGTGAGGAAAATTATAAATTTGTGTGTGTGTGTGAGAGAGAGAGAAGCTGAAATTATATGATAAATATACATATATATATATACATATATATGTATATATATATATATGTAAAATTCACTTTTTTTGCTTCCTTGTTTTTGCTTCTTTGCTGTTGGGTAGGTCTACTGACTCCACTTAAGGCCTTCCAATCATGATGTAGATGAGCAGAACATCAAAATTCAACCATTGATTAATCAGAGTATCAATTCAGTGTATCAAAGTTATACTTGAAAAAGCTCAGAGTTACCTCAATTAAAAGTGAGCTCCTCATGGCACTTTTCAAACCTAATACAGAGTCATTCATTGAATGTTTTACCTAGGTAGAAAAAAACAGGGAAGAGACTGCTATTTTTATACCACTTACTGTATTCTATTTTTTCCTGGTAACCTTCCTTTTCAGTGTTTCATTTTTTTCTCCTCTGAGGAATCGTCTGAAGAGGTTATAAATGATGATATTACATTACAGTGTATCTACCTTGTTCAGGATTGCAAGCATTTCGCTGTTGGGTTTAGTAAAGTACTAGCAATTTTTCCATAAAAAGATTAAAACCAGGAAACTAACCAGTTATTCAAATTTCAATCCTCACTGATTAAGATCATTAAAAATACAATGTCTTGAAACTTTACTTAAAGGATTACTAAGGTCTAAGGAAATGGCTCAGTGTGTAATGTGTTTGATATTGCAAGCAGAAGACCTGAGTTTAGATATTCAGACACCAAGTAAAATGCCTGGTATGGTGATATGCATCCAAATTCAAATACTGAGAGGAGCTAGCTTGTCTACCAAATCTGAGAGTCCTGGCTGTTGACCAATATACTCCATATCCATACACACATGTGCACATCCTCTCATGCACATAAAAAGGTACACAAAATCATGCCTGCCACATACACAAAAGTTTGCTTGTTTAGCAAAATATATGGATTATATTGCATACTGAAGCAAGAGAGGCAGAGATTATTTTTAAAGGTGTTTGCCTGTAACTGTTTCCTATGCCAAGGTCCAAGAACCATTCCTTCTAGACAATTCAGGAGCTTCTTGTTGCATATGAAATTGAATAGCTATGTCTCACCAGAGGAAACAGGAACAGTGGTAACCACACTGCATGACTGCCCTCAATGGTGGCCACCAACTTCCTCCCAATGCAGAATGTAGACCTGAGCTTTCCCCAAAACTTGTCAATAAGCATAGAACACTCTGACCAAAAGCTGACAATGAAAAGATTTCACATTCCCATCTCCCCAGTATAGAAGTAAACTAAGATGAAGATAGAAATCCAATTGTTACAGGAATTGACATCACTCAAGAAGAGTTATGCATTCAGTTAAAATGGAATAGTGATAAAGCCATATTCCTAGAGAAAAAGCTAGGGAATCAAGACTTTTTTTTTATTTCCTGTGCAGCTTTATAGCAAAGGTGGTAGATGGTAAGACTCATCTTGATCTTGAAACTAGTTGATATAATATCCATGGACTTGAATCCACATTTGGCTTTGGTCACATGCAAAATATAAGTGTGTTTGATCACTCATTTTTTTCAATATTCTCATATCTACAAATTAAAGATGCTTCTTTAATTGCCCAGTAGAAGATTCTTTATTTAACTACTGCAGCAATGCTGTGGTCCTCAGTAAGCAGAAATGAGCCTTTAGGGAGTATCAGGCAGGACTTAACACAGCTCTGTGAAGCCAGGCTTCTGGAACACATCCAGCTATCTCCATTGTGATGGGGCAGGCATCAGCAGAGACACTCCCCCTTGAGTGGGAGGTGTCTAGCTAGAGCTACAACCCGAGGGGCTAAAACTGATTGGTCAGGTATGAACCAATCAGCTGTCTCTCTGACTTACATAAGGGAACTTTAATTCCCAAGAATCTTTGTCTTAGTGCTCTCTTCCCCACATGGCAGGCTGGCAGAAGGACCTCTGAATCTCCTGGCCTTAGAAAGGTAAGGCCTACCCCACTCCAGCTAATGGGTGGGGTGGGGGAAGACTCTAGATTTTTCCCTCATGAACCTCTCCTTCTCATGATGGGAGCCCTCTGTTATCTTTTCTTCTTCTGTTTGTTTAACTGAACAGCATAAGGTCTATTAAACTCTCTGACACATGTTTTCCCCAAACTTGTGGCTGGAGAACTCTGTAACTCCCCATGTTCCCTTAAATAATATGATTTTATGAACTTCACAGACTACGTGGTGACTGGACGACTTTCCTATCCAATTCTCCCTTCCCTTAACTGATTAATCTAGAATAAATGTGTGATAAAAAATACTTATTTCTGTCCCTGTGTATAATTATTATGTATTAGAGTACATGAACTTGGTGGGAAAATGCAGCGGTAAAAATCCAGATATAGCTGTGCCATAACTTCCCCGTTACACCATGACTTAAGTTTGAACTTTTTTTTTTTTTACCTATACTTTAGATAGTCAACAGAAACTGATGGCTTATCCATGTTCAAAATGGGCTCATTATTAACACCTAAAATCTTAAATAAGTGAAAAAAATAAAATTGATAAGAAAATATTGAGTCATCTCTTACGGAAAAAAAAAATAAGAATGGCTTCCAGAAATTAACAAATCACAGAAATGAGAAAATTGGGAGGTTTAAAAAAGTCATAACAATGAAAATAATGTTACAATTATTATACTGTATTTGTATAATCTCTGTTTTATAAAAAGTCACTGTATCCTATAAGACTTTTTTAAATTATGCTTAAAATCAGACGTCATTGTTTTCTATAATGTTTCTAGAAAGTATTTTATAAAGAATAAAACATGATTATATTTAAATAACATTTTAGCTTAGAGTTGGTTCATAAGCTTTTAAATTGGATAATTATAAACAGTACAGCATGTATATTATTCCATCTTGTTGCTGTGACAAAGAACCCTACCTAGCAAAAGTGGCTGATGTGACTAATGGGTTTATTTTGGCTGACAAACTTGAGGAGAGACTCCATCATGGCAGGGAAAATGATAATGTGCAAAGGATGGACATCACCTCTTGGCCAACATCACATGGACAACAGTAGCAGGAGAATGTGCCAAAATTGGCAAGGGGAAGCTGGCTATAACACCCATCAGTCCTCCCCTCAAAACACACCTCCAACAAAGTTCTTAAATTGGCATCAGCCAGGAATTGAGTATTCAGAACACACACATTTGTGGGGGACACCTGGAACGAACCATCATATTAAGGTTCTGTGACAGGGTATGTGAATTCATAGTTTTATACACATGTATATATTTTACTAGACTCCTGTTATTTATATATGGCTTGACAGTAGATTACAGATAGTACAGAATATGTGGATCACATCTTAGTTTTGATAAAACTGTAAGACAAAGCAAGACTTTACAAATATTGCAGGTGATAATTATCATCTCAATAAAAATCAGAGAAATACAATTTTATTTGTAGTGAAGTTCTATTAACGCTGTTCATTTCAAAGATTTCACAATAAGACTATGTCTTGACAACTTCCAATTTGTTTCACTCAAATAACAGAACTTTATAGGGAATCTTGAAGCCAGAAACACTTATTGTCAAAGCCAAGCAGTAAATTTGAGTAAAGTTGAGTCTTCATGTAGGACAAAGAAGTGTCTTTTCATAGAAAATATTCTGAAAGGAAAGATGGAAAGCAAAGATAAAAGTACAATTTAAAAAAAGGAATTGAAGAAGGGCAGGATAAATAATCCAAACAGGGCTCATATCATATAAGACGGGCTGAAGAAAATGTCACAATTGTTGGGAAAGTGTTTTTGTATTCTCACCTCTTCTTTCTTCTCCTCTCTCTTGACTTTCTCTCTGACTTTTCATGTTGAGCTATGGTGGAAAGCTATAATGATCCCTGTAGTAGTCAGCCACATGCCGCTGGGATGAATCTCCAAACCAGGCACAATTCTGGAGAGGATAGTATTTATTGAAATAACAGATTCAGGGGAAGTTAAGGAAAGGCTGGCCCCTTACACAGATCCAAGCAGAGACTGAGGCCCAGCACCTCCAAAGCAAGCAAGCACACTGTAACACACTGTAACTCACAGTTCCAGCTGCTCTTTTGCATATGTATCCCTAGTACTTTGCATCTAATTTAGAAATACCTCAGGGCCAGACCCCAGGAGGCCAGGCCAAAGTGACACGTCCTCTAGCCAGAGAACTGGAGACAATTCACAATTATAATAAACCTTCGATTCTTTTGGGAGACATCTATTCAAACTATCACAATCCCCCTCTCAAATCTGAGAGAGGAATCCCTAAAGAGTATTAATAGCAGAAATGTCTGGAACCCGGTATAGAGCTTTCCCAATGTGGAGGAGCTCTGCCTTAAGGCCCGTTCCCTTCCTAATGAGCTAATGAAAAGTAAAGGCTGCAGAAGAGATGTAGTCATGATATTCTAAGGCATAGCCACTATTAAGAAATGATAAAAGAAGAGGTGTTCTTATGGGACTTATGGGAATATGGGAGGGGAATAGAGGGGATATATGATCAAAATGTAATATACAAGCATGAAAATATCAAAAACACAAATTTTTAAAAATCACATATCTTTTAGAAACACAGCAGTTGGTGTGCACCAAAACACTCCTTGAAAGATCATAATAACTCCTGTCTTCTTACCTTAACTCTAGCTGTTGAAAGAAACACCTTAGACTATAGAAAAATGCATCCTTACCATAAATAAGCTTAGAATTGTCATATCTACCTATTTGCAGCTTTTCATGTGTTCACTTATAATCATCAACTCTTCCTTGGACTGCTCTATGGCTAATGTATGATTCGTTGGAAATATGGCAAATGACATCTGTATATTATCATTTAATAGTACTATTGGTCAAAGTGATGACTCATCCCAAACATATCCAGGTCACATGCATTCTCTTCTTCCAGGAAGCACTGAAAACCCCTCTACATATTATTCCACCCAGGAAACCTTCTTTTTTAGTCAACTTGAAATCAGTTTGAGAGAGCTACATCTTATTCCCTACATGAATTATTTCATAGATGGCACATAGAAGGAAACAAGACAGGAACAGTCTTCAATAATAGGCTGCATAGTTTCTGTTTTTTTTTTCTTTTTCAGTGACATGCCCAAACCAAATATTAGGAGTATAATTGTTACAGTTTGTACATCAATACATAGGAAATTACTATAAAATGAAACTAGATTCTTTCTTTCATTGCATACAAGCAGATCCTTATGCTTCATTGCCACATCCAGAATTATAGTATTTACATAATATAAATGCTCTTATCATTTCACTTATTGATCCAATAACCATCAAAATTTGTACTTTGTAAAAAGGGTGATAGTTTCACAGTATTTCATATCTTAATTTGAGCATTTCCTTATACCTAGTTTCTTTCTTGACATGAATTCTTTGGTGACAGATATTTATGTCATTTTTTTTTCAAATTATAAGACTACTAATGATATTGGATCAAAAAAAACCCTGATTTCTCCAACATCACTGGATAAATTCAAGAATTAATTTCACATATAGTTTAAAATTGCTTAATTTCAATAAAATAATGAGCATTGCAGTCATGTACTCACATAGCTTTTCATACACATTAATTTTCAATTACAAACATTAAAAGAAAAAGCAGATTTTTGATGACAATAGAATTAATACAAGTAAAAAATTCAATGTATGAAACTGTCAATAAAAAAGTGAAAGTAAAATGAAAAGTCAATATTGCTTAGTAGCAAACATCAGAAGTTAATCATTTTCTTCTCAATTAATTGAACATAAACTAAGAACATATATTTCAAGAGACTTACGGAGTGTATCCTTCCTGGAATACTTCAACTAGATTTTATGTCAGTAATTATGTATATTTTCCCCTCAAAGGTTGCCCTACTCTAAGTAACTTCAAATCTATAAACAACATTGACATCAAGCCCATTATATAACTGTTATCTTTAGCTTTCCTGAACATACCCTACAGATCATACACTAATTCACATGCTCCTTTTAAATCTTATTCCTGTTTAAATCTTATAGCTAGATAACATCAGTTACTCCAGAACTATACTAATATTATTCATTGAAATGCAAATTTACAGTTTAATCTGGAAAGAGAAGCATTGCATTGATATTGTTTTAAGATTCCTACAGTCCAGGGTCTCAGCAGAGGAAAACTTATGTACAAACAACAACATAGTAATCCAAATATAGCAGTCTAGGGAACAAAATATAGAGGTATATTTTGTTAAGTAGAGCAAATGTGTGATGCATGTGAAAATATTTGCCAATATTCAGACCCACAAGTGTAGTTTTCTTACAAAACACATGAATAATTGTTGCTGGCACCATTTGATCATCCTGTTTTTAGGAAGTCAGTGTAAGTAGTACTGGGGATTCCTTATTGTTAGTCCTTATTATTCCTTATGACTCCTTTCAGACCTTTGGGATGGATGTTAACATTACCTTCTTTCTACACATAAGGGAACTAATCCATATTGCTACAAAATCAATTTTATGTATACTGCTACCGCTATCAGATGGAACACTTACCTAGTTTTTTTTTAGAATTCTCTAGCTGAAATTCCAAATAACTGACATAGTGTGTATCTAATATTATAGCATAAAACCACAAAATAAATAACAGAGAGAAAATGAAAATAAAATATTTCATATTTACTGCAATACAGAAAGACCTTCAAATTCATAATTATAAAATATCTTTAATGGGAATATAGAAATAACATATCAACACATTTATATATAATATATATTATATACATATATATCTTCACAAATATACCACTTTTAAGAAGAGCAAAACACTGGCTTTGACTATAATCATTTTAGCAGAATAATTTGGAAATAAGTAATCATCAGCAAGTTGTTACAGTACTGCCCCATGACCTATGCTCTGCAATATATATGGATTTCAGGTAGAGTAACTGATACATGAATGAAAAAAAACATTATTAAATAAAAAAGTGAATGAGAAGTCCCAGAGTATAGTATTTGTGCGATCTAGATTTAATTCACAGAAGAAATAAGTAGTAAATTACTAAAGCACAATTAGATGACAAAATGAAATCTTGTAGAAAGGACAAAATATTAGAGTGTAACAAACCAAATACAACTTGAAGAAACAAAGCCAATTTGTCCCTTGGGCTTTTTTGTGAATAACATAGTCCCTCATTATAAGAACACAACCTTTTCAGGGAAGCTTCTTAAATTCCTTGATAAGTATCTACCTTATACAACAAGAAAATCAAAATTAATATGAATACTCAAGCACATCAGAAATCATCTTAGGAAAGATGGAATCAACAAACACTTTCAAAGGTAATGAATAAAATAAACATTCTGCTTCAAAGTATATGAATCCATAGATTGAGAGTAGTATGCCTAGCTATGGTAAATTTAATTTATTGGAAGTATCTTTGAAGGTTTTTTTTTCCAAAGAGCCATAAAGCCAACAGATACTATCACTAAGATGCAGAGATATCTCATGTACCTTTGTCTGTCCAATCATACAAAGATGCAAGAGTTGCTGTTGTGTTGGTTCATGACTTATCAGTTAGTAAATAATATGAGTTAGAATCGGTGAGGTAGTCTGCTTGTCTCAGAGCAGCTCATATGCCTATAATTATCACAATCATGGATTATATCTGGACAGTCTTAGATGGCCTCATCAACATGGCTTGCTGCTCTCTGCCTTCTGGGCAACTTGACCTTGACAGAGGAAATAAAAGTTATCTTCCATGAGAGGAGTATTTTAACAGAGGGGCAAGAGTGAAAACTATGTGGTCTCCTGAGGACTGACTGGGCTGTAAGAAATCCCAAGTTACTTCTGATGCCTCTGTGGTTCAAAGCACGTCCCCATACCAGTCAAGATTGCAGAGAAACAGAAGCAAGCATCCATTCTTGAAAACACTGCAAAGGGTTCCTGGTTATTTTCAGTCCACCAGCAGAAAGTAGGAAAAATAGATCACAAAGGAGAACACACCAGAGAGTTTACCTTCTGTCCTTAAAATAGGTGTAACTGGAATTATGAAGAGATTTTGATAGACTATCATGAGACCCATTTTTTTCACTGAAATAATAACAATGATTCAAGTGAAGGAAATGAGTTTGGTGCATGACTCCTTTCTGGCCCTTGTGCCATGAACAAGAAGAAAACTGGAATAAAACCCAAGCCCTCATGAAAGATACACCCAGCAGCCTCAGGGAAACCCATGGCAAAGGAATTAAGAGCAAAGTGGAATGCACCACATGGGGGTGCAGAGGTCAGTATTTGAGGGGCAGACGTGTGGCTTGTAACCCCCCTTCCCTTTTGTGAGACATGGTCTCAAATGCCTAGGCTGCCTTACTGAATACCCTAAAATTACCTTGAACTTCTGACCATCCTTCTTTTAGCTCTAGAGTGCAGGGATTTCAGGTCACTACACTGACTACCTCATTCTAGCACTGCAGGAGTCTCTGATTCCCTTGAACTAGAGTTAAAAGGAGCAGTGGTTTATTATTCCTCTATCACATGTTTGCTAAATTTCCAATGGCTTCCAAATCCCTTTTACAGACGTGGGAATCAATAACAAAATCACCCAAAATCCCAAACTCATTTAGAAAAACTGTTCCATAAATCTTAGACTCAGTATGAAAAAAAAAAAAAAAAAAAAAAAAAAAAAAAAAAAAAAAAAAAAAAAAAAAAAAAAAAAAAAAAAAAAAAAAAAAAAAAAAAAAAAAAAAAAAAAAAAAAAAAAAAAAAAAAAAAAAACAGTTTGAGTAGCTTCAGAATCCCCTGAGGGATAGTCATGATGCCTTTCACAGACACTCAAATGTAAAATATGAGGGCTCATAGAATGATTATAAAGGACCAAAGAAATCAAAAATCTGATGAATATTTAGAAGATGGTCCTCATGTGGAAAGATGGCTCAGCAGTTAAGTGAGGCTCTTGATTGCAAAGCCTGAGGGTCCAGGTTCAATTCTCCAGTACACACATAAAGCCAGATAGGCAAAGCAGTGCCTGAATCTGTGCAGTGGCAGGAGGCCTCCTGTACACATCCTGCACCTCCCAATTCTCTCTCTCTCTCTTTCTCTCTCTCTCTCTCTCTCTCTCTCTCTCTCTCTCTCTCTCTCTCTCTCTCTCTCTCTCTCTCTCTCTCTCTCTCTCTCTCTCTCTCTCTCTCTCTCTCTCTCTCTCTCTCTCTCTCTCTCTCTCTCTCTCTCTCTCTCTCTCTCTCTCTCTCTCTCTCTCTCTCTCCCTTCCTCCCCCCTTCCCCCTCTCTCCTAGGCACTGTCTTAGGCACTTGGGATTGCAGTCACATGCCCCGCTTTGCCTCCAACTTTACAAGGTGCTAGAGCACCTGACTTTGTCTGGCAAACTTTCATTCAATCACTTTGAGCCACTGCAGCCATATTCCCAGCTCCAGAAGTTAATATTCTTATCAAGTTTTGGTGAGATAGATTAAACGGTTTGGTCATGTGATTAGAATGTTGACAGTAATTCTCATTTATTTTTGCTATAGATAAATGAGACACAAAATGTCAAGTTCTTTTAATCTCATGAACAAACTTGCAATGACTAATTGTAGCATTTCAGAGACATATGTTAACGATTCTAATGCCCCTTCAAGGCTTGATGAAAATGAAGACATGTATCAAATGGTGACATTTGATATGAGCACATAATGGAGGTTTTCACCAGGCACTTGCTTCCTCTCCTTCAAAATCAAGGAAATAATCCCATTTTTCACTTTGCATTCATCTACTCATATGAGTTCTTTGCCCTGCTTCCATGCTTCAGCAATATGTTGAACAACTCAACCAGAACCTAGCCAGGGGAGGGTGATATTAAAGAGAATACAGCTAACACCTCCTAGGCATAAAAAGTCAAAAAGGGTTTAGAAATGACCATACATCTGTCCATAAAACTGGCAGTGTAATCATAAGCAAGGGAATTTTCAGTTGAGGGTGCCAACTCATTCAGTTCCAGTACAGCAAGTACTATTACTAGGAATTAGACTTATTGTGAATAACAGCTTCTTATGTTAAATTCATTAGAAACTACACAATGCCAAATGCTGTCACCACTCAAAATATGTTGTTTTGATTTACCTATACAAAAATAGAGTACTCTGTTTAGGTAAAGTTATTTTGAAATGACTGAAAGTACAGGAACGTCATGAAAATGGCCATTTGGCAGAGGTGCTTTACAGAAGATATAAGATTAGAGCTTTATCAAAAAGATGCATATTTCTAGGTCCATCTGGGGATAAAATTGATGTAAATTGTAATGGCTTTGTGTAATAGATGTTCTCTCAGTGAACCACAGATCCTACAGCCAGTGATTTCTTGTAACCAGACTATCTATCCACTCATTATCTTCTGACACTGGGCTGTAACCCCTGGTCCTTGCAACCCTAGGGTCCTTTAATTCTAACCTTGAGCTTTAAAGCCTTTCCCTTATCATTATAGTTCCTTTGTCAGGCACATGACAGTTAATGATTACAGGATGATGTTAATAAGAAAACATCCAAATGCCTTGCCCACTCTATCATTAAGCCTCCAGATACCAGTATCATATATTCATAATAACTTCATTTCATAGTTGATAACAGTGAGGATCAGAGAGTCTGAAGATGCTCTTTAGATCCACAGGCTGACACATGGGAGTGTGGAATTTCAAATTTCATGAATTTCATGAACTGAATAACACTAAACCCTTCAAAACACTGCCATGATTTCCCAATTTTTCTTGTCTTCTGCTAGAAAATTTACAATACCAAGAGTAAGAATATAAATTAATAAATTTAATCTCAAACCTGCCTGTTTATGTCTTCCTTATTATAAAAAGCAACAAAAGAAAGAAAGAAAGAAAGAAAGAAAGAAAGAAAGAAAGAAAGAAAGAAAGAAAGAAAGAAAGAAAGAAAGAAAGAAAGGAAGAAAGAAAGGAAGAAAGAAAGAAAGAAGAGAGGAAGGAAGGAAGGAAGGAAGGAAAGAATGAAAGAAGAAAGAAAGAATGAATGAATGAATGAATGAGTTCACTGGGGTCACAACTGATCCAGCCACAGGTGCTTAAAATGCCAAACATTTTCCATAATTCCAATACATAGTCATACTTCTTATTTTAAGTTATATATACTTCTACTAAAAGGGTTTGAATGGTGGTGTTTTTAATAAAATCTTGCCCCCAGGCTTATGCATTTTGAACCCAGTTGTTTCTAATTTGGGAGCATCATGGAGCCTTTGCGGGATGGAGTTTTGCTGGAGGAGGTGTGTCACTGAGGGCAGACTTTAGGGTTTAGTAGAGCAGATCACTGGTTGTGGAGAGCAAGGTCACTCTTACTGATTCCTCCCTGCCGCTGCTATATTATGATGTGAGCCTGCTCATATCATGCTTTTCCTGCCATGATGAAATCTCCCCTCATAACCATAAGCTGAATAAACCCTTTCTTCCTATGAGATGCTTCTAGTTGGGTGTTTTCTTCCAGCAATGAGAAGGTACCTGTTACATGGGGTATTTCAAATTAAAAATATCTGTGAGTATTCACATTAGGATGATATCAACCCATGTAGAATAAATCACATATACACTCAATAGCATTCAGTGTTGGTCTTCAGATTGTATGTATTTTAAGGCTGCTACTCAGATGCCTAATCACCAATGAAAACAAGTACACATAGATCATTTAACAATCATACTGTAGATTTTTTTAAGGAACTCAATTAATGAAAATAAAACCACTATAGCCTGCACTTCTAAAGCAGATAGTGCTTTCATGACTGTGTAGTTGATGTGGTCCAACTAGTATATCACTTTAAGACAAATACCCTGTGGCTTCAGAGGTGATCACTAAAGTCCATGAGAACCCTATTTCAGTAAGACAAATTAGGATGGAAATATATCTCACCAGCAGAATGTGTGCTCAACACAAGAAAGGTGCTTTGATTTTCAGAAGCCAAAACAGAGTAGAATCTAGGGAACAAGTAAAATGTTCCCTTCTGGGCTCATTAGCTTTTTCTCAAAAGAGCTGCAAAGGGCTACTTGAGCTAGAAGAGGGCCAACAGCCTAGCCGTGTCCTCTTTCCCTACTTGGAAACACTAACTATAATTGAGCTAATTGGTTTTCCAACAACATCTTCCTAACAGTTTGAAAACTTTTCCCAAAGTTTGTTAAAATATTCTTTTGCTTTAATCATCTCTCATATTTCTACTTAGAGACTTTTAAGTTGGAAAATATAAAATAGACTCAATTTTCTATGGAATTCTGCAATCATTCATCACAAGAATTTTAACACCAAGACCAAAACACTTCATTAAAAGCTTAAAAGTAATAAAATGTAGACCACAAGTTTTACCAAAAGAACCCCCCCAAAAAAAACAATGTTAGCATAGGATATCTTTCTTTTATACGAATACATATTTGCTAGGAAGAACTGATTGGTTAATTGGCATTTCTTATGCAGCCTTGGCAGTTCCTGTGTAACATGGCTGTTTCCCATGAAACCTTGTCACTTAATATTAGCTAACAAATTCAATTTCTGAGAAATGTCATGAATGTTTTTTGTAGTTTAAATACTGAAAATGCTTTTCAAAAATGAAACTGAATTTATACAATCATGTAATTCACTGGAGTTGTCTATCATTTGTTGACCATCTTCATAATTACTGCTGAATTATGATATAGTTCAATAAAAGGTATTCTGTTAGACCAGTATCTATCAGCCATGAAGATTTTTTCAAAAGCTTGAAAAGTAGCATGGCTACCTCTAAATTAAAATCTTCAATTTCACATTATACTTATTTAGGGGTTCATGGTACATATAATGTATGATGATAATGTATAATAAAAACAATTCAGGTGTAAACCAAAGAGCTCCAATAATTATCAGCGTAATTCTTCTTAATTTCACCATGCATACACTATGGACATGCTTATAATGGACAGATTATACTTATTTAGGTTTTCAGATTGAAGAATGCCACAGAAATAAAAAATGTGTGCTTTTAGAAACAGAAAAAGGAGACGTATTCTCAAACCCTCCTGAACAAGGCAGAACTCTGCACATGTGTGCTATTGAATGATTTAGCAAAATCATCCTGGACATCCATTAGTCCTAAATTCGAAGCTGTATTCTTCCATGAAACATAACAATTAGAACATTGAACTATAAAAAATGAAGAAGCAATATGTTCCATTTATGAATAAACAGAAACTAAAATCACTAGAATAAGGTCATAGGTTAGCTAATTAAGTCTTCAGAAAATTTTGTGTCTTCCTCTGACTTTAATATTGGTCAGCTAGCAATGTCACTGAGTATAAATTTATATCTGTATTAAAACTCAAATTCTGGAATACTTTACTGAGAGGCAGGAGCACTGTTAGAGAGCTGTAAGGCTCTCACCCCCACCACAGACCAGCACAGCAGTGGTATCAGCAGAAAGCAAGAACCTAATTTCACCGGCTAGAAAACTCAGCAAAACTACCAGGCCAAAAGTGCTTCAAGCAGCAGGAGGAAACAGAGCACTGGTTTAAATGGACACAGGGAAAGGCTGCTCATTCATGAAAAATGGAGGTTTACAGAGCACAGGACAGTCATTTAAATACAATGTTATCACACCAACAACCTACTAAATGACGAAAGGAAAGAAAATGACATTGGGGTAATTTTTCCCCAGATGTCTATAGATCTTGCTTTCTCTTCTGAGAAAAAAGGGAAGAAATTACCTCTTGTTGGTATTGGTTAGAAGTGTGAAACTGATGAAGTCCTCCCGACACAAAGCTGGCACATGAATCTCTTGTGTGAAAACTGAAATGTGTGGGTAGTATTGTGTATGCATTCCAGGGGGGAAAGGGTGAGTGACACACAGAACCCTGGTACTGTTCAAGGTCATTCTCTTCAAGTTAGACAAAGAAATTGTGTAAAGGATCACACCCAAGTGTCAGCTAATTCCACCTAATTATCTGACCAGGTCTGCTCCCCTGAGAAGCCTGAACTGCCTTCTGTTCTCTGAGTAGTAACCAAAAGAAGGGTTGCAAGGGAGGAGCTCTCTGAAGATTTCCTGTCAAAAGCATAACCCAATAGTGAGCTAGGCCAGCTCTATCTCTGAATACTATGAGGGAAAGACACATCTGCAAACCAGCCTGTATCCTCTGTGCCTCTCCAAGACAAGGGGAGAGAGAGAGAGAGAGAGAGAGAGAGAGAGAGAGAGAGAGAGAGAGAGAGAGAGAGAGAGAGAGAGAGAGAGAGAGAGAGAAATGAACAAGACCCCATTTACATTATTCATTCATATATCATATATTTGGGGGAAGTTTTGATAAATGATATCCCTTAATTCCCCATAACATTTAACCAAACTCCCCACTCAAAAAGAAAATGGTATTTTAAGCTTGAAATGTATCCTAATCTGTTTAGGATTTTGAGTATTCAACGTCAGGTTTAATGGGTTTGTTTGCCTTCCCCCCAAAAGGGATGCACAAAGACAAAACTGACTTGCAAACGATAAAATCCATAAAGGGAAAATAGCCAAAAGGAGGTGCCATGGGAAGGGATATGGATGAAACACCTACTTTTGCCATACCTCAATTATTCACCAGTATGTCTCTCCTTTACTCAGCCTCTGTGTTTGCATACAAATATTATGAATTTTATAACACTTCTATTTCAAAAAACAATATTTGAAGGAAATTTAGGATATGAGACCTGTCATTTTTAAAGAAATGACAGTCAATAAAAGAGAAAAGTGAGATCTGATGAAGGAAATTCTCTTCAAGTTCTTCTCAAATCTTCTGGGTTTAATTTATTTCAGCCCGACTTTTTTGAATGTAGGCAATTGGGTTTTTCTCCCCCAGTTCTGAGAGGGCGGAGCACAGATCTGCTTTTCTATTAAAGCCAAGTTACTATCTGCATCTTTCATTAGAGTTGAAAACCCATCTGAAGACTGGCCCACATCTCCTTCCTGCTTGAGTATGGGGAGGGGGGTGAGGATTTTATTCAAGGGGATGCTAAGGTGCGCATGACCTGACCAAGCCGGAGACTATGAGTAGAGGAAGCATAAAAAATGAAAACCCAGTAAGTTTCAGTTTGCAATATAAATCATGCAGTTTTTGAATATCAATACATTTTATAGCCAGCTTTCATTCCACGTTCCCAAATTTTTTTAGGCATAGACAGCCAAAGACCTCCACCCTGCACGCACCCATACCACCTCCCTCTCTTCTCCCTGAAGCAGGGGTCCCCCTGGCCAGTGATGCTCCTCTCTGCCTGGGGACATTGAGCTCTCTGACCCCGCCCCAAGAAAGTATCTAAGCAAACCTGACAGCTGCAGAACCAGAGCCCAGCCCCCCAAACCCCTCTGCATCCATGGCCTTGTAGCACCACCAGCCTGCGAGGGCTGCAGCAGCAGCCTCCCAGCCCAGACACCAGAGCAAGGCTGGGGGATGTCAATCAGTGCGCAGGGACAACCAGCGCAGCTATCCGCCAGCTTGTGGTCTGCAAATGCCATCATATGGATATCTATAGAAACGCAGGGAGTTGAAGGAATTCAGGCAGCTCCCCGGTGCTACCTAAGCAGCTTTGGCCGTGAGACCTCTTCGCCCCGCCCCTAACAGCCTCAGTCACTGCCTTCCTGAACCCCGCACCCCCAGAGCCTCAGGGCCAAACCTCCAGCAGGCAGCTCCCAAAGGCGGGAGAAGAAGGAGCACTCCTCATCTGAATTGAATTATTCAGACTGTCTTCACTACCCAATGAAACATTGATGAGACTACTTTGGAAGTGCTTTGTCTTGTTAATTCAAAGGCCAGGAGAAGGGGCTGAAATTTTCTGTAAGGGACCCACAGTAGAGGTGACTGGAGGAGGAAATGGTAGAAATGAGGGCAGGAGGAAGGGGCTTTGGAAGTTAACTGAATTTGTTCTGCCTCAGCAAGTCATGGGAATCTCCATTTTCACAAACCAAACCTAATATGTTAATAAGGTAGTGTCAAAAGCAACCTGCCCCTTGTAAATTAAAGCGCTGGGGAGAATTTTCAAAATTCCTGTTGTACAGAAGCAACCAACATGCTCAACACAAGACTCTGCCCACAACTGAGAAAGCCAGGTTGGGGCTGGGTGGTGGCTATTGGTTTTGGCCTCATTCTCCAG
>PVHP010018049.1:14861-33771 GCA_004024765.1 Zapus hudsonius | reverse complement strand
GGCCCTCCAGTTAAAGTAGGTGCTTATGGAGGTCAGGTGATCAATGAAGTTTTGGCAAATGTTCGATTGACAGTGGGTCCAGTGGACCCCGAACTCATCCTGTGGTTATTTACCCAGTCCCAGAATGCATAGTTGAGATATATATACTTAGGAGTTGGCAGAACCCCCACATTGGCTCCCTGATTTGTGGGGTGAGAGCTATTATGGTTGGAAAGGCAAAATGGAAGCCATTGGAGCCCACATTGCCAGGGAAAATAGTGAACCAAAAGCAATATCGTATTCCTGGAGGAATTGCAGAAATTAATGCCACTATTAAGGATGCAGGGGTAGTGGTTCCCACCATGTCTCCCTTTAACTCTCCTATTTGGCCTGTTCAGAAGACAGACAGATCTTGGAGAATGACAATTGATTATAGGAAACTTAATCAAGTAGTGACTCCAATCACAGCTCCTGTCCCTGATATGATTTGTTTACTTGAGCAGATTAACACATCTCCTGGTGCCTGATATGCAGCTATTGATCTTGTGAATGCTTTCTTCTCCATACAGTCCATAAGGACCACCAGAAGCAATTTGCTTTAAGCTGGCAAGGTCAGCAGTACACTTTACTGTTTTAACTCAAAGTTATATTAATTCTCCAGCCCTGTGTCATAGCTTAGTTCGCAGGGATCTTGATTGCTTGTCTCTCCCACAAGGTGTCACGTTGGTTCATTATATTGATGATATTATGCTGATTGGTTCAAATGAACAGGAGGTGGCAACCACTCTGGCATTGCTGGTACAGCATATGCTAATGAGGCGATGGGAAATAAATCCATCCAAAATTCAGGGACCTTCCCCTCAGTGAAATTTCTAGGTGTTCAGTGGTGTGGGGCATGTAGGGATATTCCTTCTAAGGTGAAGGATAAGTTGTTGCACCTGGCCCCTCCTGCCACTAAGAAAGAAGCACAGCATCTAGTGGGCCTATTTGGATTTTGGAGGTAGCACATTCCTCACTTAGGTGTGTTACTTTGTACCATATACCAAGGCTGCTGGTTTTCAGTGGGGTCCAGAACAAGAGACGGCTCTACAGCAGGTCCAGCCTGCTATGAAGGCTGCTCTGCCAATTGGGCCATATGATCCAGCAGATCCAATGGTACTTGAGGTGTCAGTGGCTGATAGGGATGCTGTCTGGAGTCTTTGGCAGGCCCCTATAGGTGAATCACAAAGGAGGCCTTTGGGATTTTGGAGTAATGCCCTGCCATCTTCTCCAGACAATTATTCCCCCTTTGAGAGACATCTCTTGGCTTGCTATTTGGGTCTTAGTGGAAACTGAATGCTTGACAATGGGCCATCAGGTTACTATGCAACCTGAGCTGCCCATTATGAGCTGGGTGTTGTCTGACCCAACAGGCCATAAAGTTGTCCATGCACACCAGCAGTCCATCATCAAGTGGAAGTGGTATATATGTGATTGGGCCCAAGCAAGGCCTGAAGGCACAAGTAAGTTGCATGAGGAAGTTGCCCAAATGCCTATGGTTGCTACTCCTGTTATGATGCCTTCTGTCCCCAAGCATGCACCTATGGCATCATGGGGTGTGTCCTACGATCAACTGACTGAGGAGGAGAGGACTAAGGCATGGTTCACAGATGGTTCATCACGTTATGCTGGTACCTCCCAGAAGTGGACAGCTGCAGCATTACAGCCCATTTCTGGGACAACTCTGAAGGACTGTGGTGAAGGAAAGTCTTCACAATGGGCAGAACTTTGGGCAGTACACTTAGTTGTACATTTTGCTTGGAAGGGAAAATGGCCAGACGTGCGGCTGTACACTGATTCATGGGCTGTGGCCAATGGTTTGGCTGAATGGTCTGGGACTGGGAAAGAGCACAATTGAAAAATTGGTGAGAAAGACATTTGGGGGAGAACTATGTGGATAGACCTCTCTGAGTGGGCAAAGGACATAAGGATACTGTGTCCCATGTTAATGCTCATCAGAAGGTGACATCATTGGAGGATGACTTTAATAATCAAGTTGATAAGCTGACCTGTTCTGTGGATAGTGGCCAACCTCTCTCCTCAGCCATCCCTGCCATTGCCCAATGGGCCCATGAACAAAGTGATCATGGTGGAAGGGATGCAGGTTATGCATGGGCCCAACAACATGGGCTTCCACTAATGAAGGCTGACCTGGCTATGGCTGCTGCTGAATACCTGATCTGCCAGCAGCAGAGATCAACACTGAGTCCCCGTATGGTAGCGTTCCTCTAGGAGACCAGCCAGCAACTTGGTGGCAGGTTGACTACATAAGACCACTTCCATCATGGAAAGTGCAGTGTTTTGTCTCTACTGGAATAGACACTTATTCTGGGTATGGATTTGTTTTTCCTGCATGGAATGCTTTAGCAAAAACTACCAAACATGGGCTCACAGATTGCCTTATCCACCGTCATGGTATTTCACAAAGCATTGCTTCAGAACAAGGAACTCACTTCACAGCCAAGGAAGTGCAGCAGTGGGCTCATGTTCATGGAATTCACTGGTCCTTCCATGTGCCCCACCACCCTGAAGCAGCTGGCTTGATAGAACGATGGAATGGTCTTTTAAAGAACCAGTTATGGTGCCAACTAGGGAGCACTAGCCTGGAGGGCTGGGGCAGTGTTCTCCAGCAGGCTGTGTATGCTCTGAACCAGCATCATATTGATGGTACTGTTTCTCCTATAGCCAGGATCCACGGGTCTAGGGATCAAGGGGTGGAAATGGGAATGGTACCACTTACCATCACCCCAAGTGACCCATTAGCCAAATTTTTGCTTCCTGTTCCCGCAAACTTACACTCCGCCAGCCTAGAAGTCTTGGCTCCAGAAGGGGGGAGTTCTTTTGCCAGGAGGCACAGAGAACATTCCATTGAACTGGAAGCTAAGACTCCCCCCTGACCACTATGGGCTCCTGATGCCCTCCAGTCAACAGGCCAAGAAAGGAGTTACAATGTTAGCAGGAATGATTGATCCAGATTACCAGGGAGAAATAGGACTGCTCCTCCACAATGGAGGCAAGGAAGAATATGGTTGGAGTGCAGGAGACTCTATCGGGCGCCTCTTGGTGTTACTATGCCCTTTTATCAAAGTCAATGAGAAACTACAACACCCCAATCAAGGCAGTGTGAAAAATGGCCCAGATCCATCAGGAATGAAAGTATGGGTCACCCCTCCAGGTAAAGAACCAAGACCTGCTGAGGTGGTTGCTGAAGGTGGAGGAAATACAGAATGGGTAGTAGAAATACCAGCTAAGGCCACGTGACCAGTTACATAAACAAGGCCTGTAATTACCATGAGTATTTTGTTTTGTTTTGTATGACTTGCTAAGAATGTTTGCCCATATGCATACCAATACTGTTGTTTTTCTTCTATTATGTAATTAAAATTAATTAAGATTATACCATTAATCATTGTTGAATTTATATTAGTTTGCATTGGCTTAGTCTTTCCTTGTATGCCTCATTAAAGTTGGAAATGTATACAGAACTCTAAGTTAAGGGGCCTTGCCTTGTGTTGGGGGGAGATTATGTGTTTCCAGTTGTACAAGAGATAGATATATCATGTTAGGTGGAATTATGATCTTGTTAATATCTTCATTTGGAAATTAAGTATGAAGCAAAAAGATATGGTTTGATGTCAAGTTGACAAGGGGTAGACTTGTGATGATTAGGTTTTGTTGTCAACTTGACCTTTCAAGTAATATTGGGTGGGTCTCTGACAATGTTTACAGGAAGGCAGCCTCTCAGTAGGGGGCAAGATGTAAAGAAGCTCAAAGAAGCTAGAACTAAACATCCTTTCCTGTGTGGACAGTGCAGGAAGGAAATTCCAGAGACTCAGGAAGCCATTAAGTCTGGGGAAGGGTTGCAAGACCCCACCCTAAGGCTATATAAAGGGGAAGAGATTCTCTCCTTGGCTCCCTGCCTGTTGTCTGCTGGTGCTTGTTCTTGACTTCTACTGGCATCCTGCTCTCCTACCCTTTGTGGACATCGGAACCCTGTTTCCTTGGCCTCACATCGTGGACTTGAAGAGCAGCCACTCCCAAAGGAGCCATCAGGCCTTCTGGGCTGGATTGGGACTGCTGAGGCCTCCAACCACATGGACTGAACAGCTACTGGTTTCTTCACCTGTGGGCCTGCAGAGTGCTATGGTTGGACTGTCGTAAGCTACCCTAGTAAATTCCCTTTTACTACAATCCTATCTATCAACTCTGTTTCCTCCAGAGAACTCTGACTAATACAGTTGGGAAGCATGATAGGAACAGACAGTGAGGTGAGCAGAGGAAAGTGAAGAGAAGGAGCTAAGTAAGACGAACTAAGCTGGACTATAACACAAGGCCTGCCATTAGTGACACACCTCCTTCAGCAAGGCTCTGCCTCCCAAAGGCTCCACTCCATAAGGATCAAGTATGAGGCTTAATCATATATACACGAGGCTCTGGAGGATATTCCACACTCAAATCACCACACTACCCTAATACCAAAGACACATAAGGATACAACCAAAAAAAGAAACTATAAATTAATACCCTTGGGGAACATAAGTGTAAGTACCCCTCAGTAAAATAATTACAAACTGAAATCAACAACACAAAAAGATGAGATGCTATGATCAAGTTGGTTGCATGCTAGGGCTATAAAGATGATTTGATATGCAAATCATGATTTCTGAAAAAAATTATTTATTTATTTATTTATTTATTTATTTATTTGTGTGTGTGTGAGTGTCTGTCTCTGTGTGTGTATGTGTGTGTGTGTGTGTGTATGTACCAGAGTCCCTTGCTACCAGATACACCAGTTTTTACATATGGCTTTTTTATGTGGATGCTGAGTGAATCAAACTTGGGCCAGCGGACTTCCCAGGCAAGCGCCTTTAACAACTGACTCACCTCCCCAGCTTCAAACCAATAAATGTGACCCAGCACTAATGGAAGTCAAGGACCAAAGTCACATGAGCATTCCTAGGCATTCCTGAAACTATAGGCTCCTTCTTTCCTACCCCATGGGAACATCCATGATTATCATTAGGACAAAAATATATACTTCTGTTTAAAATCTCAGGGAAAAATTTCCTCCCTAAAGTCTGTCTTGCAAGCCTCCATGTGTTTATACATTTCATGTGCCTTTCTTCTGCAACTTTTGTGAGTATACATGTATCACCTCTATAGGTATGGAAATCCCACATTGGAAAGACTTGCCATGTGTAATATCAAGTATTTTAGCTGGTCCATAATACATAAAAGTATTCAATAATGTAAACTAATAAATGGCCATCTGATCCTACCAGAGTCAGAAAAATTATGATCATGTTAGAGTCATCTCACTTTCCAATGCTTTGATTGCCTCGAGTTGAGAGGAATTGGCTTCTACTTGTTACACATTATGTAGTTTACAGAAGTAGCCTGTTCATCTTGGTAGGAAAAAAAACTCAGAAAATGAGGGTTATGGAACAATGACATAAGGTCACCAAATCCCAAGGCATCCCCCAAAAATGAGAAACCATGAAATGTAGCTTCAAAAGTCAGATAATCTGACAGCTGGCCCATCATACTGGCGTCAAAGACCTTGGGTTTCCAGCTATAAATCCTGCTGATTCATGTTTATAGATTTGGCTCTGCTCACACCTGTTTAGATATTTCCCTGCAAGGATCACATATAATGCCACCACATTTGCTTCTGAGATTCAATTTCACGTGGTTTCTTTATTTACCTACAACAGTTGCAAACCTTTTTATAGCTCTAAATTATACCATTGCAGGAATTCCATGTTGGCATTGTTTGAGATAGACTGACATTAATCCCAGAAGGGAGTAGACAATTTATGGGTAACTTTGGGGTTCTTTGACATGAATCAATTTGCCTCTTGAAGCCCCTACCCCATTGCATACTTTCATTTCTCTCAATCTATTGTCAGTAACTTTTCAGGACCTCTGCAGATTTCAAAAATTAACTAAACAGTTGTTTTATATTGACCATTATCTCCTCAGTCATCCTCAAATTGAATGCTTTTCTTCCTTTACATCTTACGTATTTGATTCATATACTACTATTTGAGCTTAGGGAAGAAACAGGGTAAATGTGTTTGTTAGCAATACTACGGTTAAGTGAGACTCATTCTGTATCTTTGGTCCATCATTCTCAGGCATTCTCTGAGCCCTGAATCAGCATGCAAGAGTGGAACGAGTTCTAGAGGAAATATTTCTTCACTCTGCACCCTTGAAGTGGTTGGATCATATAAGAACTTTCTAACTCATAAGGTCAGTAAAGTACCAAAAATTTATGTGGGTGAATCAGGCAGGGATGGACCTCCCATGATATTCCACACCTAAATTAGGCTTAACAAGAGAAGCAAGAGTACAACGGTTCTGTTGGAATAAGTTAGCGTTCCTCATTGCAGCTCACCTTGACCATCCTTTAGTCCTACCTGTGTGGTCACATTAGCAAACCCTTGGTGGTTGTGGGTTCTAAAATGCCAAAGTGCAAACACAGTCCCCATGTGGACCTTCTGGACTTGACAAGGAACAGTCTGGAGCCTCAGTTAACCCTCTCCATGCATCTCCCTTCCCCTTCCCCTTTCCCTTCCCCTTCTGGAGTTGCTTCTTTGTGTTAACCTGCCCCAAGTGTTTACACAGCAACTGACATGTCCAGCTCTACTGCCTGAATAAAGCTCTTACCTCTAGCAACTCCTTTGTTGCTGGGGAACAATGAACAATGAAGGACTATGTTCTCCCTGACAGGGTGTGAAGGAATGGGGGCACCTCCTGACCTGCCACAAGCCTTCACTTTCTACTTTGTAATCTAGAGCATGTTTATAGATGTTATGAAAGAATGATAAATGCCAGGAATGATGCCATCCTAGCTCTCAGGAGGCAGAGGCAGAAGGATCCAGAGTTCAAAGCCAGCCTCAGATACATAGTGAGTTGGAAGCCAGTCAAGGAATAGATGAGACACCCTCTCAAGTAATCAGAAGAGGTGGAGGACAGCTAGTGGATTAAGACCATAAAATCAATTAATTGGGTTAGAAATGTACCTCAAATATATAAACACCTATCTCCATATATGAATATTTTAATTCTACTTTATGAGATACTTATATTTAAATGGATGATAAAATTATAATGGGATTTTTTTTTATATATAAAACAGTGAACATCGAGTCTTTTAGCAAAGCCAGATAGACCATGTTGGCACTCCTAATCACTGAAGTGGCATCTATAAGCTCTTCAGCTCACCCCTTTTCATTTTTATCTTAAATTATTGTACACTTTTCCTCTTGAAGAAGAATCTTTCCAGACCCAGCACTGTAGCAATTTCCTGAACTGCCAACAGTAAAGGCTTTTTATATACTTCTCACAAATTTCCCCATGAAGTCTCACAGGTAAAAGCAATGGGATTTCTATTCTGCTCATAATCTTGTAGTATTACTGAGTCTTCCTACACAATTCCCTTTTGCTAAAAAGGGCAAAACTTCCCAGATTTTGTAGTGTAGTAGAATAAACAGCTGGGGTTGGGGGGAGGGGAGGTCTTACAACAGGTCCTTCTAGAAGCAAATATTTTTCAAAATTCTCTTTCCTTCCCCTTCTCTTCTTCTTCCTCTTTCTCCTTCTTCTTCCTAGCCCCTCGTCCTTGCTCTCCTCATTTTTTGCTTCTTATGATTGCATGATTATAGTTGAAAAGTATTGTAGAAAGAAGATGCTTAAGGTACTTAAAAGCTGACAAGTATAAGCAGGAAGAATAGTTTGATGTGTGTTCTCCTTGTCTTTTGAAGCGTATGTCCCTCTAAGACTTGGCCCTTCTTTCTCTCCTCCCCTGTATTAGAAATCCCAGATGTCTTTATCAAAACAGATCATAAAATTTTTCTGTTGTGATTATTGATTATAAAAATAAAAACAGACATCTTGTTATGTGCAGCAACAAAAAGCACAGTGATATAGCTTTACTACATTTTACAAGGCCAACAAATGATGACATTTACTCTCCTTTTAAATTATAACTAATTTGTTGGCTTTATTTGAAAGGTGAGAATCTTTTTTAAAAAATATTTTATTTATTCATTTCAAGCAGAGAGAGAGAGAGAGAGAGAGAGAGAGAGAGAGAGAGAGAGAGAGAGAGAGCACCAGGGCCACCACCTTGTGGGTCTCCTTGTGGGTCTGGTTTATGTGGGTCCTGGGGAACTGAACCCAGGGCCTTAGGCACTGGAGGCAAGTGCCTTAACCACTGAGCCATCTCTCCAGCCCGAAAGGTGAGAATCTCTATCATTATTAAGTTTTGCCTCCATGTCACATAATGCTGTCGTGGCCAAGACTCCAGGACCACGTCACAGCCTCATGGTTCCCTTCTGCATGGTGAGCGAGTAAACATCTGCCTGAGTTTACAGGTAGCATTAATAGGAAGATGGTGAATTCAGCTTGCTTGTCATGTACATGTATACATACACACATATAATGATTATTTACGTGTGTGTGCATGAGTAGGGAGAAAAATAGAAACAGTAAATGAAAAGGCAAAGAAATAAAACAGACTACAGCAAACGGAGATGAATATTTAAAAAATTTGCATATAAATGTGCCTATATACATAATTTAACTATGGCATATAACCCAAAGCAACTATGATTATATCAAAATGATGGGAAACTATTTTTTTTGATTGTTTGATTTTTTTTGAGATAAGGTCTCACTCTAGTCCAGGCTGACCTGGAATTCACTATGTAGTCTCAGGGTGGCCTTGAACTCATGGTGATCCTCCCACCTCAGCCTCCTGAGTGCTGGATTAAAGGTGTGCACCACCATGCCTGGCTCAGGAAATATCCTCTTTATCTTTACAGAGGTCGAGTGAAACAAGAAATTGAATTCAACCGCATTGCCATTCTGTGCTTGGCTGTGCTTATTCCATAGAAGGTAACATTAGGCTCACCTGAATATATTACAGGAACATTTGCCAGTTTGATCTTTTGTGCAGCACAAAAGTGTCTCTTGAATTAATGTCACCTCTTGTTCTGTTCCAGATGCTGTCACATTCCTGTCATTCGTTTTTGTATCCAGTTATTTGACAAGGGTGGAAAACTTGGTAGAAGGTATAATTTTAGAAATTAAAACAGCCCTCATAGTAGCTTTGTGTGTGTGCCTGTGTGTGCGTGTGTGTGCTCACGTGCACATGCACACATACACATGCATGCATGCGAAACTTGCAGAGGGCATAGGATATTAAAGATTATTTCATAGCATAGAATGTACATTTTATTGGCAACAATAGCTACATTATTCTAATGCTTGAGGAAGAAATCATTTTTGATTACAGTAAAACCAAACTTGGGTTCTTGGCTTCCCTGTAATGTTCATTGAGTTATTTGGTTGTGCCCTAGGGCAGTTGATAAGGAAGTATTCGTTGTGTTTCAGAAAATCTAAACCTGTGGACAAGGTAAGGATAATATTAGTAAATCTCTTACAAATTTTGATGGGATTTTTCCTGCTGGGTCTTATGCTGACCCTATATTTCATAAACATAAGTTTTTATCTTTTAATTTTAATATTAAAAATTTATTTATTTGAGAGAGAGTCAAAAGGCATGTATAGAGTGAGTGAGTATGGATGCTCCAGAGCCTCC
Organism: Zapus hudsonius; assembly: GCA_004024765.1. Taxonomy (NCBI): domain Eukaryota; kingdom Metazoa; phylum Chordata; class Mammalia; order Rodentia; family Dipodidae; genus Zapus; species Zapus hudsonius. Next base: position 24,152 of record PVHP010018049.1, on the reverse strand, counting down.
AGCCACTGCAAAAGGGCTCAAGATGCATGCACCACTTTGTGCATCTGGCTTTATGTGGGTAATGGGGAATCAAACCTGTTTGTAAGCAAGTGCCTTTATCCATCTGCTGAGCCATCTTCCCAGCCCCAATAGCAACCTTTTTGATGCCTGGGAATCTGGGTGCCTGAGTTGTGATGGGGAGCAAAAATGATGTAACTATATTTGTTCACCATGTGGTGTAATCCTATGTCAAAGCTCCAGGGAAGTGAGAGCAGCCATAAATACAGGCTTTTACGTTGTATTCATACCAGAGGGAAAGGCAAGTTACTCAAAGTATGGTTTTGTGTGACTGTTCCGGGGGAGATCTAAACAAATATCTATTCATCCTAGATAAGGCACTTATGTGAGACCAAATAAAGGATTCCACCCAAGTCTAGCTTGGTGAACCAAAAAGTATGTTGGAATTACTTACAGGGGCATGAGTGAGGGGTTACTTACATAAGCATGGGTGATAGAAAAACAAAGACAGCTGCATTATAGAAAAAAAAAATCTATCCAAACACGAGTGAAAGGTGCATCCATGAAGCTTCCTGCAAGATCTGTAGGAGGGCATACTTGAAGATTCTCTTTTCCATAGTAATTTTTCCATTTATATAACCTTGAACTTGGAGTCCTGTGAATCTTGTAAGTTTCAGGAGCTCTGCCAGTGTAGTTAACTTCCTAAGTCTTGCATGTCTCCCCCTTTCCTCAGGAGGAAACTGGGCAGCTGAGATAGAGGTGAGAAAGTGACCCCGATCTGAGTGGTTGGTACTGGTGGTGTGTGTGAAGATCATTCCTCCAGAGGTTGCTTAGTGGAGGAAGATGCATGCCTACCAATTAGTCTTATCCTAAATGCATGCTTCTTCAGGCCCTGGAAGTTACAGGAAACGTTTTTCTCCCACTTTATCATTCTACCCCATAAAATTCAACAGAGAAAAAAAAGGAGACAAAAGAATGGGTAGCAATGAAACAGTTCAGAAAGTATGTATTTGTGGTGATGAACGCTAAGGACAGAGTGTAAGAATGAATTATGGGAAAGAACAATGGGAATTTTTATGGACTTTATAAGTAACTTTTGTGGTAACATTATTGTCACATGCACCTGCTGTAGCCCTCACAGTGGCGTGATGAAGCCCACTGATCTGCATTACCCCTTTTGTATAAATACTCTGCACAGGGCTCCAGAGGTGACCATTCCAAAGGCTCAAAGAATTGCCTTGTGGGTTGGAAATGGGCATGACAGATTTGGGTGCCCAAATGTGGACCCCATTCCTGCATACAGAAACAGGATGATTTTTACAGTAATATTGCAGATGCTAAATTCCTTACCTATAACTTGTTGTAAAGGTAATCTTACAACTTTGTAAGCCACCTACTTAAAACAATGTGACTAAGCAAACAGAGACCACTGGCATGAAACACAGTCTGCTGCCGTGAGTAGGCTGACCACACTTCCTACTGGCAGAACAGTGAACCAAGAAAGGAGCACTTGTGCAATGGAGGAGCCAAAGCCTGGGGGAGACAATCAACAGCTTTTAAATCCTGCCAGATATTCCACTTAGTGAAGGGGAGCCCTTAACTGGAACTGGGGACTTAGGGCGATATGCACTGGGAGCCAGACTCTTGGGCCCCCAAGGAGAGATGCACTAAGCAAGCAATTGAAGGAAAGGCTAATAAAAATAGAATCTAGCTAATTCAGAAATGTGTATCTCGGTTAACCTGTACTGATCTCACTCTCCAATGGAGATTCTGTTTGTATCTTTCAGAATGCAGCTAAAGAGCTGTGACTTATCCAACCCTACCAACGAACTGCAGGCCGATAGCTGACATCCTGACAAGAGATTGGCCACCCCAGACATACTGTGGAGGATCCATATGGAACCCTGCAGAGAATGATGGGATGAACAAGGGACCCACAGCCACAGCCAATCAGTCAACACAGGATAAGCCAGTGAGACAGACACCAATGATTTTTGACACAACCTAAAGCAGAAGTACAGAGACCCCTAAGTTCTCAACAATAAAACATCCTTAATACTCACCCACTATGACTCAGGGAACCGAGCGGAAGAGAGGGTGGAAAGATTGTGAGAGCCTTGGTAGGGGAGAACTCCCAGAGACATGGCCCCCTCAGTAACAACACACTAGGGCCAGTGGAACCGGGATGACTCTTAGGCTATCCATGGTCCCCAGCCCCATGGACTGATTCAGAAGGCCCACGGAGGAGGATATCCAGCTGATTGGGGATGGGGAAGAGGGGCATTGGGGAACTGGGGATAACAACTCGTTACTTGCCCATTAAATAAATGTAACTCATTATGGACAAAAACAATGTGACTAGGTTTACCTCTGCCTTGGTGTACTTTTGGCCTGAACAGCATGGATGACCAATATTTACAAGCAATGTTTAGAGAGGCTGACAGATCTTAAGATATGCTCTATGCTCCTCTCCTCAGAGGCCTGGTTGACTCTTGACTTAGAGCACACGTACATGCCAAAGAAATGCTGATCATAGCATTGAAGACAAGGTCAGTAACTATGGGCCCATAGATCTGCTGAAGGCAACAGTTGGGCTTAATGTGATTATTCTGTGTGTGTGTGTGTGTGTGTGTGTGTGTGTGTGTGTGTGTGTTCTGGATCAGCAGAGTCCAGCAAGTCATACCCCTTAATAGCTTCCTTTCACAAATGTTTAAGAATTATCCAAGTTTGAAAGTTCCTTACCCTTTGTTCATACAACATACTACTTGTTCATGTGTTACTGGTTTTTCACTGTTCATAAAAAGTGCCAATGAGTACCTTGTATGCAAGAGAGGAAGCCACAGGCATGCTGACATCAGAGCGGTGGTGACAGCAGATGCAGAAGGTTTACGAATGGCTTAAACTTCTTTACAGTTTCTTCTTCCTCAGCTGCTGCTAATCATGGCAGCTAGCCCACTCCTGGGCTGGGGATACCAGGAGTTAGCTCTCTCACCTCCAAGGCTCTGCTCCTAGAAGCAGTCTGCCCACTTCTGGGTAGGAAAGTTCCAGAGGTTAGTCTTCTCTAAATTCCAAGCTGTGTCCCCCTCCCCCAAATCAGTCATGTGTCCACTGTCTTGGAAGAAAGCAACTCAGAATCCAAAGGTCTTTGTAAAATTGACTGTGTCTCTGAGATGCCAAGAAAGACTCAGAGAGTTCAGGTGTTACCTCTCAAGCCTACTTGAACTTGCTACCATCTGAAAATCAGGAAGAGTCACTCTTTAAAGATACTATTTTCTTCATATGAAAGACAAAAGCTGTGAAATGTCTGGGTGACTAATGCAGTATGGAGTAGGTATCCCACTGGATCTGAATGTTGCCAGGTACACCACTTAGCAGCACACACAAGTGACCCACCTGCAGAAGGGACTGTAGCCCCCATAGTGTGTGATAAAGGCCGCTGACCTGGAATATCACTTTGTACAAATACCCCATGCAGGACTCCAGAATGGACCACTTCAAAGGCTCACAGATTTTCCTTGTGACCTGGAAATGAGCATGACTGGCTTGGGTACCCAAATATGGACCCCGATTCTGCTTGCAAGAACAGGATAATTTCTACAGCTTACCTGATGCTAGCTTTTAAAAGATAACATAAGTATTAATTAAATGCATTCTCAAGTTGTAAGAAATTGAGATTGTGACTAGAATTCTTTAAATGGTTTTATTTTATTTTATGTATTCATTTGCATGTGAGTGTGTGCGTATGTGTGTGTACACTTGAACAATAGGGTCTCTTGCTGCTGCTGCAAATGCACCAGATGCATGTGCCACTTTTTGTATCTGGCGTCCATGGGTAGCTTGGGAGTTGAATCTAGGTTTCAGACTTTGCAACCAAATGCTTTTAACCACGGAGCAATTTTTTTCTGGGCCCATTCATAAGTGTTGGAATGCATGTGGTGTGTGTTTGTATGCCTGTTTGTATGTGTGTCAGCACACATATCTCCAGCTGTAGAGGGCAGAAGTCAATGTCGGGAGTCTGGTTCAGTAGCACTCTACCTGATTCTTTTGAGACAGGGTCTCTAACTGAACTTGGAGGTCACCAATTTGACTAGACCAGCTAGGGAGCCCAAGGGATCTTCCTGTCTCTGTCTCCTCAGTGCTGAAGTGCTGGCTCCAGCACTTCCATGTTAAGGAACTGAATTCAGGGCAGCTAGAGACTAAGAGGTGTCTACACCTACCACCTGGCCATGTTAACTGGGAGATTCTAGGTCTGTCTTCTGGTATAATATTTGAGCATTCCTCTCAGCTAAGAAGAGGGAAGGTCCCCTCTCCCCAATCCACATTTCTTTATACCACTCATAGCCCCTCCCTTGCACAAAAGTAGACTCTTCCCATAAGACACATTCCCTGGTTCATCCTCATTCTCTCAGCATTTCCTGTTTCTCGGGTGCCTGCAGCTCTGCCATTTCTCCCTTTTCCTCCCTCTCTCTCTCCCTCTACTTCCCTCTCTCTGTCTCATGTGAACACCCTTTTTCTCTCTCTTCTCTCTCTCACTCTCTTTCTCTCTCTGTCCCCCTTCTCCCTCTCCCCTGTTGCAATAAAGTCTTATATCCAAAATGCTGTCTGTCTTGGTCCTCCATTGTGAACTCCCAAATCTAACAAGGTCCTCATACCTGCTCAGAAAGAACTTTTTCTACTGAGTCGCCTCTGTGCCGCCAACTTCAATCCTTTTTAAACAGTTTCCCCTGGGTTGTCATAAAGTTAAGTGTGACTGGATATCTAACCAGGCAAATTGAAGCCCATGCCTTGTAGGTACCATCATATTTCTCCTAATTATTAGCAATGACAACAATGTCATGCTCTTAGGTCGGCTCTCCATGTATCTATAGTATCTTTGCTTCTATTTTCAGGGTATAAATGAATCATCGCTTGGAACTTCACAGTGGGAGAACTTTTGAGGGCCTTATCGCATGCCCTGAATGAAAAAATGCTTTTATCTCATTGTTAAAAAATAAAAAAAAGGAAAGGAAAAATCTGGCAGGATTCATGTTCTCATAGCAACATATTCTGAGATGAAAGGCTGCAATAAAATAGTATAAAACATCTGTAGTGGCCACTGCAAAGGAGCCAAGCGGTCAGTGACAAATGGCCAACAAAAAGAAATATATATGCAGATATATAGATAGATAGATATAGATATATATTTCTATGCACCCAATTGAATGCCTTTGCTACTTTCTTTCATGCCTCTCCTGGTATTATTCCTGAGTTTCATACCCATGCCCTTTGTGACCCTGAAACGTCTGCCCATCCACCCATTCTACAAGTTTCCCTTTACTCTCAAATAGCTCTTTGAAGCTTGTTAAACCTGCCTCTTTCTCACTAGCTTTTCATTCTCTCCTTAAATACCCTCCAAATTGTAAGGACCATGCTCTTTTTGGTGACTCTCAAGTTGTGCCTATAGATAAGAGAGTTCAGTCATAGGTTCTAGCTTAATGTTTCTCAATCACACTCAGGGTCATGGTTTCTGTTGGAAACCATTCACACAGATGACCCAGGTATGGCTCAGTTCTGGGTTGCTGGAGATGCAAATAACCACATGCTGTGATCCAGGAAAGCTATGGCCAGGTGTGGTTAATGGAGATGATTTGCTTGCACTAGGTGTTCTGAAAGCTGTGATTGGGAGGTGAGTGACTAGGCTTACGACCAGCCCTCATGCTGAAAAGAATTAGAATCACTGGAAACAAAGCCTGCTTGAAAAAGTATCAAATTAATAACAAGATTGCAAGGAAACGCATGCAAAGAAATAAATACCCAGAAATCTAGGAAGAAAAGTGCAGGAGGAACATTGTTAATTTCAGGTTGCTTTTCCTCCAGTATCCTTTGAAAAACTCAGAGGATGAAGCAAGGGTGTTATCCCAGCATTCAGAAGGCAGAGGCAGGAGGATGACCACATGTTCAAGGCAAGTCTGGCCCAAGGAAAGTTCCAGATTAGTCATGACTCTGAAGTGAGACCTTGGCAAAAAAAAAAAAAAAAAAGTTCAGAAAAGAGAGGTAAGAGGCTGAGCAAATCAGCAATATGACAGACAGACAGACAGGCAGGCAGGCAGGCAGACAGGCAGACAGACAGACAGTGGGCTGAGGGAGGATAAAGTGTCTGTTGTAAACTAAAGTTCACGGAAGAAAACCTCTATGTCTACCACATCCACTGCCAGCAAGGCTGAATGGACAGATAAAACTCCTGGGATCCCAAAGAGGTAGAATGTTCAAGATCAGAGCCAAATTACCTGGTACTACCATTAGCCCCTCAATGGCCATCATTGCCCACCTCTGTGTCCAACCTAACATCTATGTGACTATCAACTGATCATGTGCTGACCTTTTTTGGGATGTCTTAGCAGATGCCATCAGATAACATCTGAAGCCCATGGTGGAAATCTTCCCGTGTTGCTGTAACCCGCCTACCTGATGGTCAGCCAATGTATTTGAAACATGCCTTGATTTATGATTTATTTCTTTTGTTCTGTAAATATAAACCTTCCACATTGGAACATTTGGCTCCAGAATAAAGGAGCTCTTATCCCCTTTGAGGTGAGAGCTGTGTCTTTTGTGTTTGTGTTAATGCTGTGAAGTGAAAAGTGTCACACTTTGGATTAGATTAACAGTAGAACAGTAGGCAACCAGTTTCCATAAAAAGAGCAAGTACTTTTTTTGTCCCTCTGGGCCACCTATCTCTGAAGTAAGCAGTTCTCTCCCCCATAGTACTAAATTAGCTGTAGGCAATTCAGAGAGGGAGGACCTCTGTCCCAAAGGAATTCTATTCCAACACCAGGGAGCACAGCTACCAGCCACCCTCTGATTTCCATCACAAAGGCCTATGTCCTAGAAAAAATAGCCTAGAAGTGAGAGACTTGGGTTGGGGACAAGGCTCAATGGATAAGAGTAATTGAGGACTTGAGTTTAGATCCCCAGAACCCACATAAAGCCAGGCACAAACACAGTGGTGACATCTATCAGTTCCTATGTGTCCATGATAAAGGGGGTTTTAGGAATCCCTGTGATGAATTTAAAAAAAATTTCTCAATGTACTTTTGAACTTCCATTTTTATAATTTTATCTTTTTATGAGATTTTTGTATTTGTTGACTTATTGTCCTGATATTTTCTTTTAAAATGACTTGTCTTATCTTATTAACATGCTAATATCAACTTTGAATTATTCATCTGCAAAACTCACCCAATGTGTGTCTGCTGACATCTGCTCAGTTTTAAAACATTATTGATTTTTATGCTTACCCATACCACCTTCATGATCGCTCCCATGCCTTCCATAGATTGGGTTTTCAACCACAGGCTGGTCAGAAGTTGTACTCAGATATAGTAGGTCACTTCTATTCTCTGCTAAGAGATATGCTTATGGCCCAAGGGGAACCAGAAGATGCCATTCACATTCAGCTCATGCAGCTCAGATGGTATTTGAGAGAATCTAACTCCAACTGCCTGGGTTCCCTCAGATGTTCTCCAAGGCCTGGAAATCTACAAGAATGAAAACCCTAAAACATCCAATTTGCCTTGTGCACACTTCCCCTTAACTTCTTGCTTTTGTTTTCTCTCCCCAACATTTTTTTCAAGAACTGTCTTCCTGCACTCTGTTAGGGTCCACAAATCATCCCAATGAAGACCACCACTCACATATGCAAAAGCAAGAACATTTATTTCTCAAGATAGCAAACCAGCATGCTGGGGTCCACCCTCTAGCAAGAAGGTGACCCAGAGCAGGGCTCACAGGGTCCTTTGAAAGCATGAAACCAGAGTGGGAGATTTGAATTACAGTAGGGAAAATCATAAAATACTCTTTTAAAGTGATTGATGCAGCTAGTGGTGGGAACAAACTATGCAAGGGTGATTGGCTAATTCATGAGGTTGATGTGCTCTAAGGTGATTGGTTCCTTATTGCCTCATCTGCTTTCCTTGGGCCATAGACCTGTGTACCCTTGATAAGATAACCAGAGGGCTTGAATTTTATGTTTCCCTCCAGTTAGATAACCTCTGGCCTGCAGCTGTTTCTCCTTAGTCACTGAGGTACTGGGGGGGGGGGTGGATTCCTGAGACCATGGCATCAGTATAGTATCTGTTTAACTTTTGGCCTCTCACATTCCACCAGTACACTCTCAGGGTCCCTTAGATAATCCCAGTGGAGAAGTTTTTCCAGTTGCCACATCTGACTATCCCATTCACGCTCAAAGCAATTAAAAGGATTCTACACCCCAAATCCCTAATGCCAGTTAGGGTTACTTCTTCAGAGGGGGAATTGTGGCAATTTAGGGTGACTGGGACCCTGAGAGTAAAGAGAAGGAGAGCCCTTGATATATATATATGCGGTCTCCATTTATCTCTGGCCTACCTAACCTGTTTTTTCAAAACCAACCTGAGCCCCTCCCTAGAGTGGGAAGTCCCCTTTACTAAGTCTTCCCTCGTCCCAAACGCTTTCTTCTCTCACATAGACTCTGTTTTTTCTCTCTCATGATGGGCCCCTCTGTCATGGTTTGATACAGGTGTCCCCCACAAACAATTGAATGTGTTCTGATAGATCGATCCTCAGCTGATGGCAGTTTGGGTTTTACAACCTTGATGAAGCTGTGCTGTTGGGGGCGGGCTTATGGGGTTATAAGCCAGCTTCCCCTTGCCAGTGTTTGGCACACATTCCTGCCGCTGTTTGCAGTGCTGTGGCAGAGGTGATGTCCAGCCCTCTGCTCATGCCATCGTTTTCCCTGCCAGAATGGAGTCTCCCCTCGAGTCCATAAGCCAAATAAACCCATTCCTCTACAAGCCGCCTTTGCTTGGGTTCTTTCTGCACAGCAACTAGAAAGTTGACCGCAGCACCCTCCTACATTTTTCCTTCTTAATCTAATAAAACCTCTCTAAACCTTACTCTCTGGTGGTCTATAATTTTAATTCTTTAAATTTATATAACAAGAATCCAGGTGCACAAAATTTGTTGGTGTATGAGCAAGAAACCCCAAGTTCCCCATCACAAGATGTCATCTTTTCTGGAAAAACCGGAACTCATGTCTGACTCACACTGATCTATAACACCCCTTGCTGTCCACAGTGGAATGTGCTATGACCTCAGTGACCCAGGTGTGGGCAGACTCGGGAATCCATTCTCCAGATTTATAGCCAATCTGATCTTTTCTCTGCCTGAATCAACCTATAAAGATGGTGGCCATGCCCCCTTTCTCTCTCTCTCTCTCTCTCTCTCTCTCTCTCTCTCTCTCTCTCTCTCTCTCTCTCTCTCTCTCTCTCTCTCTCTCTC
>PVHP010018049.1:0-14761 GCA_004024765.1 Zapus hudsonius | reverse complement strand
GGCTGGGTGAGGATGGAAATCCCTGTTTCTTAATTCTAGCCTCTCTACCCATTGTCTCTTCCCTATAATTTCCCCCTAGTAACCTTGTGTGTATTTGCACTCTGGATTTGCCACATAGGTGACTTCTAACTTTTCACTAGCCTCCTCCATGGCAGATGTTATGTGATTTTTCTCATCGAAGCTTTCTAAGCTTTCTCAGCCTGTTCCCTGACTAAACTCCACAGAAAAGCATGGCATCCGACATCTGCATGGATTTCTCCAAGGCTTCACTTTACATGGCCTCCTAGCTCTTTCCTGGGAAGCCTTCTTTTTCCTCAGACATGCTGTATGCCTGGCTCCACTTTTACTTCTCTCTAAATATGTCCTACCTTTAAATATATTTGCAAGTCCTTCTGATCTTTGCTTGGAAGCCTATTTTCCCATAGATTCCTGGCACCTGTAGCTCCACTCTAAATTGTCTTTCAAATGTATTCTCATCTCACTTTTTAAAACCTCTGTTCTCTAGCTGTTCACATGCTTGCAGCTTTATTCCCATTTTCCCTCCTAAAATGTCAGTCTTTCTTAAATATGTTTTCCACCTTCCTTCCCAGATTCCAATTACCCTTAAACAAAATCCACGATTTGTGATTTCACCCCTAATAACCTTAAAAATTCATAATTTGCCTTCTTGAACTTATCTTTATTATTCTTCATTAAAGATTAGGAAATAACCCAAAACTTGGGGTTCAAAAATCTGAGAACCCCCCCCCCCTGAACTCCAAAATTCCTGCATCACTTGTAGGCTTAGAAGTACATTAAAATACCAGGATATTTCAAACCCTCCCTGGCTTTTCCTATGTCTAACCTGACCATGTAGGGTCTCTCAGTGAGGGAATTGAGTCTGTCTGGCCTTGTGACTCAGCTACCAGTGGTCACAGGAAGGGTGACATTGTTGTAGAAATATCCAGTAAGAAACAGACAAAGCCTTCACAGCAAGAGAGGAGGGGAGTTTGAATTTTACACCCGGGCCCGGGGATCAAAGCATAAATGAAGCATTGGCCTCAAACCCCAGTTACAAAGAGATTTTATAGTAGGATACAGAGATGTGTACGTGACATTAAGCACGTAAATTACAAGCACCTAGCAACTCACACATTTACAAAGGGTTCTGGGGAACTTCAGATAAACCTCCCCAGGAATTCTCCGGCCTCAACTTTTCCTAACTTCCTTATCACAGTTAAAGCAATTACTTCTTTTGTCTCACTGAACTTCAAAGCTCTGGTAGTTTCTCACCTCATGCTATGTGACTGGCCATCTGTGGCCTGAAGAATGTAACAATGAGTATAGGGGAGGGGCAGTGAGCTCAAGCTCATTTTGCCACAAAAACATTTATTCAGTTCATGTCACTGTCTCATCCTCAAATTTTCTTGTCAAGTCTCTTGACAGTATACTGTTTTTTTTCCTCCCCCTAAAGAGTAGCAACTGGTTATCCTGTCTCATTGTCACTAAGTTATCACTTTGACCCCCAATGTTTAAGTCTAATACACCCCAAATTTATGCAGTTTATTGCCCATAGTCCACCTCAATATCCAGATGTCTGAGTGGGATTCATGGAGATGAATGTATCTACAGGCAAGACTGTTGTCTTCTCATATTTTCTATTTCTAAATGCAATGTCTTTTATGATTAAACACTACAGCAATTTGTTGTGGGCCTTTGGTTGAACTCCTTCCTAAGTGTAAGGTTTGAGACCAAGAGAGACCACTCTGAAAGGGAAGGATTTAATCAGAGAAAGAACACTGAGCTGAGGGCCATCTCCCCAGAGCGGAGGAAAACCCACCTGGGAAGGTCAGATCTGGGATTATAAGGGACAGTGAAACTAAATTCCAGGAATTTGTCACCTAGGCTTCCAGATTGGGGGGGGGGGGCGCAGGTGCTCAGGTGGCTCTCAGCATCAGGGAAGGAAGGTCCCTCTGGCCAGAAGGAGACACAGCAGGAGGGGGTTTACAAGGCAGGCTTTATCTGTAACTCCTGTTGGGGTCTGGTGTTGATGTTGACACTTCTCTTGAAGCTCACCACACTGGTTCCGAATTCCTTTCAGGGGAAACTGAGGTGCTGTGGGTGGACTCCATTTTGGAGCCTGAATTTCAACCTAACACTAAGTATCACAGTAGTGATTTTTGTCCCTTTTTTGTCTAGTTTTATTGTTACGGCTTTTTCAATCATCTTTTCTGTGAGTATGTGTCCAAATTATTGAGCACATTGACACCTCTATGCCTAATTACCTAGTTTTTTTATACTTCTGTATGTCCCTGTACTGCACATAGAAAATGCTTTCTGGTTATTGATATAAACCTAAATAGTTTAATTGGTGTTTTAATGAATTGTTGTTATCACGATAGAAAAAAATTGCTCTTTTGTTTTTCATTTTGTCTCTTTTTTTAGACATTTCATATTTTTAGTATTTTTTCTACTCCCCTTCTTTACTGATTTAAAAAAGCTTAAATCCACAGAGCATTCCTTTCAGTAGTCTATTTTGAACTTCAAATGCATATAACTTTAAAAAATTGAAAATCGATATCTTTCTCAATGCAAGAACACTGAACATTTTTAGTTTTGTGTGGGGTGGCTGGAAGGGAGGGGACATGCCATAGCACACGGCACACATGTGGAGGTCTGAGGAAAAGCTTGGGGTATTTGTCCTCTTCAACTTGCCTGAGACAGGGTCATTCTTGGTCTTGGCACAGGGTAAGCACCAGCCTAGCTATCTTGGAAGCTTCCAGATTCTCCGGGCTCCCCTTCCTATTGTCATAGACCCATTGGAGACATGCATCATTTTGTGTCTAGCCATATATGGGTGATGGGGAATGAAACTCAGTCTGGTAGTTTTGCAAGTAAACGCCTTAAACTATTGTGCAGATCTGTAGCTGGGTGAGCTGAGGATTAGAATTTAGATAATGCCCAGCAAAAATTTCAATGCACCCCAAAATTTAAGGAGTACTCGAATTCTTGTCTACAAAGTTAAAGAACTAAAATCATAGACAACAAGATATTAATATATAGGGGGAGACTTTATTATTTAAGGGAACATGAGGAGTTACAGAGCCACCAGTGTGGGGAGAATATAAGGGAGAGATTTTAATAAATCTGTGATGCTCAACCAAAACAAGCAGAAGAAGAAGAGGTATCAGAGGGCCTTCATCATGAGAGGGAAAGGTTTATGCAGAAAAATCCTAAACCCCCACCCCCACTCCAGCCCTTAGGAAAATGAAGTCCTCCTTCTAGGATGCCCCACCCCCACACTTCTTGAGGCAGTATCTCACTCTAGCCCAGGCTAATCTGGAACTGATTTATAGGCCAGGCTAACCTTAAACTCAGGGCAATCCTCCTACCTCAGCTTCCTGAGTGCTTGGATTTTAGATGTGATCCACCACAACCTGGCCAGCCTCGGACACTTAATTCCATGCATTGTTTTCCATCTTTTAGCTTGTTCATATGGTTGCCTCGTTCTCAAAATTCTTGTCAAATCCTTGACAGTACACTGACCTTTTCTCTCCCCCAACCCATTGCCACCAAAATAGTAGCTACTGGTCATCCAGTTCCCATTGTCACTTTGACTCCCAATGTTTAAGTCAAATGCACCCCTCCACTTTATGTATTTTTAGTCGCCTACATATTAGACATTTAGATATGTATTTCCTGTATCTTTGTACCCTTGTAAATTACACATTAAAGGCATCCTTCCTCCTCAACTACCAATGCTCATTACCATCTGCCCAAGGTTTACTTCGAATCCTAGAGCCACAATGGGATTCTTTTATTCTGACATCTTTTTAATGAAGATGTCTGGCTGGAAAACGCATTTTTGTTTTTTCTGACACATCTTTAACTTACTTTCTTTAAACAACTTCAGATTCCTCTCAGCAGTCTTATGACATTACTGACAGTTCTCTTTTTATCTGCGGAAAGATTGACTGTCTTCCTGCTTCCTTTAAACAGTTCCTTTTTTTTTTCACTTGTACGGAGACATTCTCCTTTTATTTGGTTTCATGCAGATCCACCCTTAAGTGTCTCACTGTGGGGTTTCTTTTCTTTATGATAGTTCAGAATTCTTGGGATCTAGCAACATGAGTTTTGTGGCTTGAAATTCCTGAGTCATCTTTGTCACTGTTTGCATAGATCTTGTCTCCACCATTGCCATTTCCAGAGGTTTCTTCTTTTTCTTCCTTTCTTTCTATTCTGTCTTCAGTGTTACTTAGTTTCTTTTGTGTTTACAGTTTATAAACATTGCAACTGATTTAATATCGTCAAAAACTCCTAATTAGTTTTGGTCCATTTGCATTTAGTTCTATTTATATTTTTTGTTATCCATTCATTTGGTGCTGGATTTAGTTATATATTTAGTTACTTTTTCATTGCTGTGACAAAATACCTCAGCAGAAGTAACTGAAGGCAGAAGAGGCTTACTTCAGCTTACAGTTGGCAGGTATATTCCATCTGGCGGTAGGAGCTTGAGAAGCTGATCACAATCAGGCCATAAGGAGGTGACAGAGAGCTATGGATGCTGATGCTCAGCTCATTTCCCCCTTTTACTTAGTTCAGGACCCCCAGCTCATGCAATGGCACAGCCCCCAGGTAGGGTGGATCTACCCATCTCAATTAACCTGATTTTGAAAATCCCTCACAGATATTCCCACTGACTTGCTTCCATGATGTTAAATACTGTCAGGTTGATAATAAGAGAATTATTGTCACAGATGCTCTATCTGTTGTTTACCCCTCTACTGAGTTACTTCAATGCATATATTTTTAATTTCCAAAATTACACCTTATCATATTAATTATGTTTTTCCTTAGTCATGAGTATTATTTCATCTTTACTTCTTAAATGAATTTAAAAACATTTTTTTTTAAAAAAAACTAACAGTCATATAATTTATGCTCCCCAGCTGACACATTTAATAACTAAATAATCTGGGACTGATTGTCTTTTTTTTTGCTGCTTCTTATAACCTTATTTCTTACTGAATTCTTCCCCTGAGCATTTGTGTTTGTGGTAAACTCATTTCATTGTATATTATTCTTTTCTTGGTGTAGTTGTTTGTGAGACAGGATCTCACAATGTAGCTCAGGCTGGCTTATAGCACTCCTGCCTTAGTCATCCAATTGCCTGGATTATTGTATTTTAGGATTTTCTGGGGGGAGGGGCTAGTCACTAAAAAATACTCGGATAAGAATCCCTGACATGAAATCTACTCTCATGGCAAATTTTAAGTACACTATATTGCTAATAATAAGTACAATAATATGTTTGTTTATTTATTTATTTAGAACTTATGTTTCTTACATAACTGCAATATTTTTATTATTGCTTATTTTTCTTGTAATTCCAGAAACCTCCATTGACTCCTGGGTTCTATGGGTCTGATTATTTTACCTGACTCACGTAAATAGATTCGTGTGCTATTGATCCTTCTGGGTCTGGCTTATTTGACTTAAAAAACGTCCTCTAGGTTCACCCCTGAGGTTCTAAGTGACTGGGTCTTTAGACAGAGGCTGAATGACATTCCATGTTTGGTTCCTGCACAGGCTCCTGAGTCACTGTCTGTGGACATTCATGTGGTCTTCATATTTAGCTGTTGTTAACAGTGCTGCCATGGATGCGGTATGGAGATACTACTTAGTGATTTTTAATTCTTCTGGATAATTTCAGTTCTCTTGGATAAGTCCCCAGTAGTGGGAATGCTGAATCATGTAGTAATTCTATTTTCATTTTTTTTAACAACCCCCTCCCTCTTTTTCAGAGATGCTGCAACATGTCACATCCACACCAACAGTGCCCTAGGGTTCCATCTTCTCCACAGCACTTCCTTGATTTTTGTCAATAACAATTCTGATAGCCATATCTCATTATGGTTTTAACTTACATTTCTTCGATTGGTAGTGATGTTAAGAATTATTTTCTATGCCTGCTGGCCATAGATATGTCTTCTGAGAAATATTTATTCAAAAACTGCCCATTTTAAAATGGGTTATTTGTTTTGTAAGAGTTATTAAGTCTGTAAGAGTTTCTGATTTGTTTTTTTAATACCAACTACTTATTAGATTAGTCAATATTTTCATCCAATCTGTAAGTTCTCTTTTCACCCTTGATTTTTTTCATTCGATGAGAAATGTTGAAGTTTAATAAAATCTCACTCTCCCCACCCTTTTATTTATTTTTTTTGCTTGCATGATTGGTATTTTATAAGAATATCACAGCCCAGACTAATGCCAAGAGGAATTTTTTGCCATGTTTTATTTACAAAATTTTAGAGCTTCATGTCTGGAATTTAAGAACTTAACCCGTTTTTGTTTGTGTCCTTTTAAAAGAGATATGGACCTAATTCCTTTTGCATGAAGAAATCAATTTTCCAAGAACCATCTTAGAATCCTTCCCACGTGTATGTTCTTAGCATCTCTGCCACATAAACCAATTCACTGTTAATTTGTGGGCATATTTCTGGACTCTATCCTTGGTTGGTGCATCTGTGTTTATGGCAGAACTGTGATTTTTTTTTAGCATAGGAATCTCTGATGTGTGTGCACATGTATATTCATGTTTGTATGAATGTGTGTGTGCATGTGTGTGGACATGCCTATGAGCCTTGTATATGGAAGCCAGAGGTCAATGTCAGAGTCTTCATCACTCATTCTCCACCTGCATCCGACCGAAAGCAGTTTGTGGGAGGAAAGAGATTCTTTTGGATTATAGATTCAAGGGGACACTTCATGGTGGCAGGAGAAAGCGTAGCATGAGCAGAGGCTGGACATCATTTCCTGGCCAACATCAGGTGGACAACAGTAGCAGGAGAGTGTGCCCAACATCAGGCAATAAACTGTCTATAACACCAATAAGCTCTCTCCAACAACACACCTTCCCCATCCACCAACGTGGTAATCACCAAATTGCCACAAGCGAAGACCTAGCCTTCAGAATACATGAGTTTACGAGGGACACCTGACTCAAAGCAACACACCACCCTACTCTTTGAAACAGAGTGTCTCCCTCGACCCAGAACTCACTGGTTCAGCTGGTCTAGAAAACAAGCTTGCTCTGGGGAATCCACCTGTCTCCACCTCCTGAACTCTGAATTTCAGCACACAATACTACATGGAATTAACATGAGCACTGGGGATCCAAATTCTGGTTCTCACACTTGTGTCGAAAGCACTTTACTCAATGAGCCATAGACTCCAGAACTGTGGACTGTTTGGATTACGGTATCTTTGTACTATACTTTTAAATTTTAAAAATGTGACATTACATCTTTTTCTCTGAGGTGCTTTTGCTGTCTGTGGTTTTAGTTTGTTTTGTATGATTTTCCATATCTTTTCTGTGTCTGTAAATAATATTTGATAGAAACTTCATTGAATGTGGAGAATCTACACTTGCTATGTTTTCCTTAATTTCCTTATTTATGTTTTATGTTTTCAGTTTATTTTTTACCTTCTTTTTTATACCTTTATTATGAATAAGTATCTACATTGTATGAGCATATCTTCTGAATGTGTCCCTGTTTCCCTTCTACCCAATGGGATAAATAATTCCTCAGTGCACATCCTGGATCTGTCCATAGGTTAGCGGGTTATGAACTGCACCAGACGTAGCCAGTTTTTCTTTCTTTTCTTTTTCTTCCCCCTTTGTGTATTGTTGCTGAGGAGGGCAATGTCTTTAGATATTCTCCCCCACCATGACTCTTACATTCTTTCCGCCCCCTCTTCTGCTCAGTTCCCTGAGTCATAGTGGGTGAGTCTTAAGTCTGCTTTATTGTTGAGATCTTAAGTATCTCTGGATCTTTGCCCTGGGTTGTGATGGGTATCATTGGTGTCTGTCTCCATTGGCCTTTCGTGGGTTATCAGGCTTGCTGTGGTGATTGGTCTCCTGTTTGTCTCATCACTTTCTCATAGGATTTATTTGAAGGCTAGTTGTGATTTGTCTCCTGCCAGGATGTTAGCCATCATCCAGTGTCTTGGTGGAATTGAGTAAATGTTTTTCACCTCTGCTTAATTTTCATGCTGTGCACATGAGATTTTTCCCCTTAATTTCTTCTTCAGATTGTCCATGGTTTGTGTAAAGAAACAAAATTGACTTTGAAGTGTGTTGACTTTGTGTCTGGTGACATTACTGAAACCATTTATTAGTCTTTAGAGTTCCTCTAAGATTATGTCATCTGTTAGAAGGAACAATTTTACTTGTACTTTTCAGGATTGTATTTCATTGCATCTCTCTCTCTCTCTCTCTCTCTCTCTCTCTCTCTCTCTCTCTCTCTCGTGTGTGTGTGTGTGTGTGTGTGTGTGTGTGTGTGTGTGTATGAGTGCATGTGAGGTCAGTCCTCCCCTTTTACCTTGTTTGAGGAAGGAACTCTTTTTCACACTGCGCTCACTAGACTATCTGGCCTGTAATCTTGCAGGAGGTTCTCCTTTCTCTGCCCCCATCTCAGCATAGGTACACTGAGATTACAAATGCCCACTAAAGCATCCTGCTTTTCACACAGGTTTTAGGGATCCAAACTCAGGTACTCATGCTTGTATAAGAGATGCCTTATTCCCTGAGCAAGTTTCCCATCACCATATTTTATTTTATTTTGCCTAGTTTGTGTGGGTTGGAGAACAGAAATGAAGAGAATCAGGATAGTTACCTTTTTTCTGATTTTAGGGGTTATCTTGGCCTCCTTAGTATTCTCTCTTCTACAGTTCCATGGAAGAGTTTGGAATATATTTTTGTAGAATTTACCTAAAGAGAGTTGGTCTTGGGCTCTTATTTTGGGAGAGGTTTTTGTTTACTGACTTAATCTTGTTGTTCATTACTGGTCTGCTCAGCGTTTCTAAATATTCAAAAATCAGTTTTAGAAGATTATATATTCCTAGTGATTTATCCATTTCTTCTAGATTATCATATTTGATGGCATATATTATTCATCGTAGTCTCTTATGATCATTTTTGTGTGGTGTTGATTATAATGTCCCTTTTATTTCTGATTTTATTTATTTGAGTATTCTTTTTTTCTTAGTCTAGTAAAAAGCTTTTTTCTTTTACTTTTTAAGCAAAACAACTCTAAATTTTCGTTGATTTTTAAAATAGTTTTTTCTATTCTTTCAACAAAACAGTTTCTTGACAATCTTTATACATATACATAATGTATTTTGATTATGATCCTCTCTGGTTACCTTCTTTTGCTCTATCCCTCCATTCCTCCACCACTGAACACCTTCTTTCCAACAAATCCCTCTTCTATGTCAATGTCTTTTTTTCTCTTTCGCCTTCCTTTATCATCCATTTTACAATGTAGATTGGTCCAATAGTGTGAAGATCTTGTGCAGGTTGAAACAGTGGCTGTGAGTTCATAAATGCAAAGTTCACTTCACGTCCAGAAAACAGCATTCCAACCTCACTCTTCCCCATTCTTTGTTTCTTACATTCTTTCTACCTCCCTCATCCTTAATGTTCCCTGACCCTTGAAGGGTTTGATAGAGATGTTTCATTTAACCCTGAGCACTCATGTCACTTTTTCTGAACACTTTGATGAGTTTTGAGTCTCCACACTAGTCAACACCATCTGCAAAAACAAGCTCCTCTGACCAAAAGTGAGAGCAGCACTATTTATGAACATAAATGTAAATAAACAGCAGGGAATTTCATAGGCCTGAGGCCTATATGATCTCCACAGCCATAAGCTTTTGACTAGGTTCTCAGTACCAGGCTTGATGAGCTCTCTTAAATTGAGTCAAAGAGCATTTGGTTAACCTCATAACATTCAAACTACAATAGTAGCCAGTGGGCACATCTTGCCTGGCTTGCTGGTTGTGAGCACACAGGATGGATCCATAGCTGGGTCAGATTGCTGATGACTTTTCTCCCCCAGTAGTCTGTACAGCACTACGAAATATGACAGTTAACCAGCAGAGAGAAAGCTTCTAGCTCATGCCCAGTTTGATCCCTTACTGTCTTGAAACTAAAATATGGGCTGTCTTCAGCAATAAGGATCACCTATTTCTGGTGAGCAACCAGAAGCATTAGCAAGAATCTGTATTATTTGTGTGGGAATGCGGAGTTTGGGAGCCTCGTTGGGTGATATGATATCCCAACTCACTGCACTGGGGTTTTCTAGGAGTAACTATGGCTTCTGAGAACAGCATCGTTCAGCTTGCAGGGTACTTCTGCTCAGACTCTCTATCTTTTAATTATAGTTTTATTATCCAAGAAAAAAGATTTACCTATAACATCTTTGGTTTTGGTTAACACTCCCCCACCCCTTCCTGTCTGCCATCCTCTCCCCTTCGACCACAAATACTCCACCTTTCTATTGTTATTTCTACTATCCTTCTCCCCCCCCCCAGCCTTAATGGCTCTTTTCCAGCTTCCTGGCCTCAAATGATTCTTACACACCAAATAAACACATCAGAAAATTCAAACTTAGGATCCACATATGAGAGAGAACATGTACTATTTGTCTTTATAAGCCCGAGTTACCTCTCTTGGTATATGTTTCAGAACCATCAATTTTCCTGAAAGAAAAATCATAATTTTATTCTTTAGAGTTGAATAAAATGTTCATTATTCATCCTTATTCATTACATCCATTCACTTGATGGGCATCTAGGCTGAGTCCATTTCCTAACTATTGTGAATAGATGAGCAAATGTCTCTATAATAAAGCTTAGAGTCCTTGGAATATAGGACCAGGAGTGATATAGCTGAGACATATGGCAGGTCATACCCACTTAGAAATATACATTCTCCTCCTAGTGAATCTATATAAATAACCCCTGACATCATACCTATATATTCTGTAATATTTTTCAATTCAAAGTTCTCCCATTATTGATGGCATCAGAGTATTAAAGACTTCTACCTTTTTTTTTTTTTTTGGCTATTTCCCCTCCTGTTTTGTCATTATTTTCTTTATACATTTAATGTTAGGTTTATTTATAGTTGTAATTGATTTTTAATTACTGAGAAGGTGCCATTTTGTCATTATATAATGATTATGTCTCTTGTGACAGTTTTTGACATGTCTATGTTATCTATAAGAATAGGTTGATTGTTTTTACATAAAACCTTTTTCTATCTCTTCATTTTCTGCCTACATGTAGACTTAAATATAATTAGTATTACATACAATGACATTTTATAGATATCATATAATATCATGGTTTTGGGTTTACTTTCTCCATTTATTCTATCTCTTGATTGAAGAATTGGGATCCTGTGGCATTAAATTTTTTTTCACTTCTTTAAGAACGGGTAGAAAAATATCTTTACCAATCATTCTAACTAAAGATTCAGGGAGTCTCAGGTAGCTAAGGTAAGAGGATCCACATGAATCTGAGTTCAACTTACATCTATCTACAGAGTTCCAGATCAACATGAGCTAGAGTGAGACCCTCCCTCAAAACAACAACAAAAGCAAAAGTTTACCCATAAGAGACTAGCTTTTCTGAGTGCCAGAGACACTTTTTCTATACCATTCTAGAGGGGATTCTTTTCAGTTCTTCCAATCAAAGTTCAAATATCTTCTGTGGTGGTTCGAATCAGATGTCCACCCATACCCATAAACTCATGTGTTTTTATGCTTTGTTTCCAGCTGATAGAAATTTGGAAGCTGGAGACTTGCTGGAAGAGGTATGTTGCTTGGGGCGGGTTTATAGGTGTTATAGCTTTATAGAATTTGGCTCATTTTTTCCCACTGCTATTTCTACCTGCTTTGGCAGAGGTGATGTCCATCCTTCCTCCTGCCATCATGAAGCACCCCATCCCCAGATCGTAAACCAAAATAAATTCCTTCTTCCCACCAGCTGCTTCAGTCTGGTTCTTTATGCCAACAATAAGAAGGTAACCACATCATCTTAAAAGTACATTCCTGGTTTCCCAGGCTCAAATACCCTCCCTTCCATCCATCCAGTCATTTTCTTTTCTTCTTTGTATTTAACCTTCATCACTATCTGCAATTACATTATGTATTCATGCATTTGCCTATTTATTTATTTATTTATTTATTTATTTATTAAAATGTAAGCTCTTCTAGACAGAAACCCACTGTTTCTTCTCTGCTGTATCATTACTTTATTAAGATCCAGTCTCATGCATAGTAGTATAACTAATGTTTGCACATGAATAAATGAGTAAATGTCTTCCTTGCTTTCACGGTCCCCCCCCCCCCCGGATTTTAAGTCTATTGAAATACAAGGCTCTCTTTGTTTATTTATCTATATGGGATCTTAATTGATGAATTAATCATTTGGAAAAGCTGATTGTTTTTGCTTGATCAATATATTGGTACTTTATAGTCTTGACTAATGTACAAGACTGTGCTAATAATCTGAGTGAGGAAAAAGAATGAATTTGGAAGAGGCTCTAAAAGGCTTGCAATGAATTGATGCTGTGTAGTCTTGTCAGTTCATCTGTACTAAATGTATACCCTTCATTATCCAGTACAGCCTAGGACAGCTCCTCAGAATAAGGTGTGAGATGCTGTAAGTGAACCCTTTAGCCTCCCCAGGCTGCCTACTGACCCTTGGAATGTTCACTTAGTAAATCTTGAATTTATTGGTCTGACCTGACCTTACAATTTCATTCTCTCAGTTCAAATGCTACCAACTCTCAACTCTTACCTTGCCCACTCCAAGTGGTCAGTGGTTTCCTTTTGTTATATCATATTCTGGTAATATGCTCAGATATCCTTTTCCACTGTGGTCTCTGGAACTGTATCTATTATGTTTTTATCACCTGGACTCCTTGCTAAGTTTATTTGCTTTAGAATACTTAGAAAAATTGTAAGCATACTGAATTGTCTCATAAGCTGAACTTATTTTATAATTGTAAGCATACTGAAGTGTCTCATAAACTGAACTTATTTTATAATATCAAGAGAATTTCCTCCAAAGTCTGATCTATAAACCAAAATATGAATGGATAAAAAACAGAAGTTGTGTATTTTTTCATGTACTGGGAAAAAAATTCAATTTAGGAGTAGAAAAATTACATCTCATTTTTTTCTCTCTATATTAGAGAAATACCTAATTTGTGAGAGGAATTCAGTAAGTATTGACGGAAAATATGGGTAGAACACAGCATTAAAAGATGGACCAATGAATACAAAATTCACTCAGTAATTTTGATTTCTGAAAGTCACTGTGTAAGTTTAAACTATGCTTTTAAAGGAAAAGAACACTTGGTTCTGGGTTTGATTTTTCTTAGATCAAAGTTTACTGAACTATGTTCATACTACAAATGGAAGGGAACTGTGATGGTTAAGTTTTGTTGTCAAATTGATTTTTTACTCATCTTGGGTGGGTCTCTGAGGTTGTTTACAGGAAGGCAACTCTCTCGGAAGGGGTCAGAGTGTCAGGAAGGCTCAGGAAAGCTAGAAATAAACTTTCCTTTCTGGGAGAGCAGTGCAGGAAGGAAATTCCAGAGACTCAGGAAATCAACAAGTCTTGGGAAGGGTTGCAAGACTCATCCTAAGGCTATATAGAGAAGAAAGAAATCTCTGTCTTCCACCTTGTCTCCCTACCTGCCTGGATGCTGGTGCTTTTTGTGCGTCTCTTCCTTGGTGTTGGAAGGAAGCTTCTGTAGTGAGCCGTTCCTGGGAGGTAGGGGGGGGCGGGGCAGCCCAGCCCCATCCCCGGGTGGAGCCTTGCCACCCCCACCTACTGGAGGCAGCCTGGGCTTTTTCTTTGTTTGAGTGCCTGCTGAGAAGATGGTGCTGGCCTCTGTTCTTTACCTCCACGTGGTGTGCATTCCAGATAATTTATTATCTCCTTGTATGGAAATGGCTTAATGCCTGGCATGCTTCCGTGTATATGGACCAATTGTGAATGTATATGTATGTAATGCTGATAGGTGGTAGTTTGACTTAAAATTCCTGCACATCCTGAGTGCAAGAGAAGAAAAAGAAGAATGAAGAAGTAACTAGTAGGGTTGTAACTTGCAAGGTTTCTTGAATAAATTGCTGCGGAGAAGAACTCGTGGTCGTGTCCTTTCTTGCTGGTCGAGCTTGGACGCGGCAGCTGGTTGGCCCGTATGGTTCAGAACTCTCAGCAATTCAAGGCAGTGCACTGGTGAGTCCCCGGGGAAATAGGGGATCTGCGATAAAAGCGGGAAATAAAGGTCCGCGACAAAAGCGGGGAAAAATAAAGGTCCGCGATAAAAGGAAGTTTTCGCTCCTGTTTGTAAGAAGGGGCGGGAACAGTTTCGTTTCGCGGCTGCAGAGCGAATGGAAAGCAAGAGAATATAAAAAAAATTTTTTTGAGATGGGCGCTGCTCACGTGCACCCAATTTTCCTGGCTCTTAATGAGATGTTATTATCCAAAGATCTGAAAATAAGGAAACAAACTGTAAAGGCTTTTTTAAACAAAAGTGATGCAGTAGCTTCATGTTTTGTTGTTTCAGGCAGCTTAAAGATCGCTGTTTGGGATAGATTAGGAAAAAACCTGAACTTTGCCCTGAAACAAGGCATCCTAAGGAGAAAAACAAAACCTATTCAGAAGCTAATCAGAAGTTGCCTGGACGACCAGAGATGTTATCAAACAAACAAACAAAAAAAAAAGGTTTTTCTTCCCCTCTCTAAAATGCAAATTCAGCTTCTGGCTAAGTACAAAAGGCAGCCTGAGAGTAATCAAACCTGTTAAAGGACTTTACCCCAGGGGTGCCACAGCCTTTTGTTAAATTTCCTAGCACCAAATGCTAGGAAAAATTGAATTCTGCCTTTCTTTACTGGTATAATTTTGGGTTTCTACC
>PVHP010018048.1:0-33639 GCA_004024765.1 Zapus hudsonius | reverse complement strand
CTCTCTCTCTCATAAATAAGACAAACAGGCTGGAGAGCTCGCATGGTGGATAAAGTGCTCACCTTGTGGTTTGAATGTAGAATATCCCCCATAGGCTCATGAATTTAAACACTTGTTCCCCAGCTGATGAGCTGTTTGGGAAGGTTGTGGAACCTTTAGGAGGAGTAACTCACTGGGCCTGACCCCACATCCTGTTCATCCTGTTTCCAGACTGTGGCTAAAACACGGTGAGCTGGCCCCTTGCTCCAGATGCTATGTGTCCAGGCTGTCGCCCTTGGAACTGGAAGCCAGGACAAAAACCAATCCTTTCCTTCCCTAAGTGGCTTCTGTTCAGGTATTTGATCCTAGCAAAGAGTATAGTAACTCATACACTATGTAAACAAGGGGGTGTGTGTTGGAACCCCAGTATTCATGTAGAAACATGCTGGGTGGTGGGTGGACACAGAGGGGTCCCTGGGGATTGCTGAGCAGCTTGCCTAGCCTAATTGGTAAGCTCCGGGCCAACCAATGAATGTTAGATGCTGCCTGAGAAACAGCACCCAAGTTTGTCTTCTGGCCTCTACACAAATGTGCATACATGTGTACCCACACCTATGAACACACACAGAGGAACACCAAGAATCACAGGACTATAAATGTGCACACATATGAACTGTATGAGTCAGGGTTCTCTAGAGGAACAGAATCGACAGAATGAATTGTAGTAAACAAAAAGGGGGGTTATTGGATTAGCTCACAGAAGTCCCACAATAGCAGTCTGCAAGCCTGAGAGTCAAGGAACCGGTCACCGCTCAGTCCATGTGGCTGAAGGCTCAAGCAGTCCCAATCCATCACTGAAGGCCTGGAGGCTTCCTGGTCTTCAGTCCAGGCTGGAAGGCTGAGGAAGCTCCATTCCGATGCCAACGAAGGGTCAGATGAGCAGGATGGATGAACGTCCAAGTTCATCAGGCACCAGAAGCCAGGTAGGAGGGGAGAGAGATTTCCTTCCTCTTTATATAGCCTTAGGGTGGTGTTGTAGTCAGCTGTCTGGTTGCTGCAGAAAAGAACCCAAGCAAAAGCAGCTTGTGGAGGAATGGGTTTATTTGGCTTACAGACTCGAGGGGAAGCTCCATAATGGCAGGGAAAACGATGGCATGAGCAGAGGGTGGACATCACCTCCGCCACAGCACTGCAAACAATGGCAGGAAGGTGTGCCAAACACTGGCAAGGGGAAGCTGGCTTATAACCCCCATAAGCCTGTCCCCAACAACACAGCTCCAGCGAGGTTGAAAAACTCAAACTGCCATCAGCTGGGGATCAATCATTCAGAACACATTTGTTTGTGGGGGACACCTGGATCAAACCATGATGGGAAGGGTCTTGCAACCCTTTCCAGACTTGTTGACTTCCTGAGTTTCTGAAATTTCCTTCCAGCACTGCCCTATCAGGAAGGGACGTTTGTTTTTAGCTAATATGACTTCCTGAGTCCCCTGAGCCTCTTTTCTCTCTTCAATTCAGAGGAAATCTGCTACACAACACTCAAGATTGCTGTGGGCTGCTAACAGGTCAAGTTGACAAAATTTAACCATCACACATACTAAAGGCTCTGAAACGTCCTGCAAGAAAACACCTGCTCTATTATCTCTTAGCCCACCATTGCTCTGACCATTTGGTTGGGAAGCAATTGTTGCCTTTCATCCACAGAAATGTGTTCCTGGAATGACCTGGGAAGACATGGATTTGGTGGCCTGTGAACGAAGGTTCTTATGCTACCCAGAGAAGGCTGGTCATGTTCTCTCAGGAGGAGGGACACAAGGTGTTGTGGTCAGCTTTCTAGTTGCTGCGCAGAAAGAACCCAAACAAAAGCAGCTTGTGGAGGAATGGGTTTATTAGGCTTATGGACTCGAGGGGAGACTCCATCCTGGCAGGGAAAACGATGGCACGAGCAGAGGGGTGGACATCACCTCTGCCACAGCACTGGAAATAGTGGAAGGAAGGTGTGCCAAACTCTGACAAGGGGAAGCTGGCTTATAACCCCATAAGCTCGCCCCCAACAACACAGCTCCATTGAGGTTGTAAAATCCAAATTGCCATCGGCTGAGGATCAATTACCCAGAACACATTCATTTGTTTGTGGGGGACACCTGGATCAAACCATGACACAAGGGAAGGCTGAATGAAAACACAGGCAGACTTACCCTGGGCTTCCCAGCCCTGTAGAGCCAGCTCAGACCCTCTGCACAGAAGGACCCCACAGGGGTGATTGCCTGCTTCAAAAGAAACCAGGGACTGGAGAGATAGTTCCGTGGTTAGGAGCTTGCCTGCAAAGCCCAGTGACCTGGGTTCAGTTTCCCAGGACTTCTGTAAAGCCAGATGCACAAAATGGCACATGCATCTAGAATTCATTTGCAGTGGCTGGAAACCCTTTCTGGCTGTCTCTCTTCTCTCTTCTCTCAAATCTCTCTCTCTCTCATTGCAAAAGAAAAAAAATTTAAAAAATTTAAAGGGGGTGGGCTAGAGAGATGGCTCAACAGTTAAGGTGCTTGCCTAAAAAGCCTAACCAATCTGGGTTCGATTTCCCAGTATCCAAGTAAAGCCAAATGCACAAAGTGGTGTGTGTATCTGGAATTTGTTTGAAGCAACTGAAGGGCCTGGCATGCCTATTCTCTCTCTCTCTCTCTCTCTCTCTCTCTCTCTCTCTCTCTCTCTCTGTCTCTCTCTCTCTGTCTCTCTGTCTCTCTCTCCCTTCCTCCCTCTCTCTCTCCTCTGTCTCTCTCAGAAAGAAAGAATGAACAAATGAATGAATGAAGAAAGAAAGAGAAAAAAGAAGGAAGGAAGGAAGGAAAGAAAGAGAGAGAAAAAAGGCGGAAGAAAGAAAGAGCACTACAGGCACACCTGTGATGGTCTACTTAAGAAACCTGTCCATGTGTCCTTGAACCCAGTGGCAGTGTGCCTGTCACCAGTCACACCTTTACACAAGGATGTTGGCACTGGTGACCCAGCCCCACCACAGAGCACTGAGGGCAGAGGACAGCGGTGGAGTCCATCCAACGTGGCCAATCAGAAAGGCTGGGCAGCCATGGGCTCAGTGCAGGACAGGGACCATGGGGCCCCAGGAATGGATGATCTCCACCAGTGAAAGAAACCTCCTTTCATCCTCCCCTAAGCTTTCTAGGTTTCCTGCAAGGAGAGTGTGACGGAACAAATGGCAACAGAACCTCCTAAAGACCGAGACACGTCCTGATTTATCCATATCATGGAACCGTGGACGATGCGCAGCTATTTTTCAACGGGATTATGGGAAGGAGGATGTGGTTTATGTACTCAAATGAAACCCTCTCCGTGATAGATGGCAAAAGGCAAGACGCTTCAGAAACACGCAGAATGTATTCTTGAGTTTAAGAAAAGTGAGGCTAGATATATTTTCCTGAGTATGTATATAATATATAAGGTACATATAAAAACTAATAATCATAGGATAATCATATTTATTTATGGCCAATGGCACAGAAGTGGAAGGGAGAATTTTCACTGCACGCCTTCAAATATATTCCTATATGTTACATTCAAATATATTTAACGTGTTTTATTATGTATGTGAATAATAAATATATCACTCCCTCAGAATTATATAAATATGAATTCCAGAGATTTATATGTTATCCTATAATAATTTCTCATTAATATTGTTGAAAATTTAAGGGATGTGTATGGTATCATTTGTGTATCCAAAATAAAAAAAAAAGTATGCCAGGTCTGGGCATGGTGACACACACCTTTAATCCCAGCTCTTAGGAGGCAGAGGTAGGAGGATCACTGTGAGTTGGAGGTCAGCCTGGGACTACAGAGTGAGTTCCAGATCAGCCTGGGCTAGAGCGAGACCCTACCTCGAAAAACCAAACAAAAAAAGTGGACAAAAACAAGTCCACTGGGCTGAGGGCTTGCCCAGCATGTGAGTGTCCACGTGTGTCCACAGCTCCACACAAGCATGCACACATCTATTTACATACATATGCACTCGGGTCCCTAAAAGCACACACTGGAGAATTCTAAAAAATACTATTGTTGACGACTTGCCCTGTTCAGGGGACCTGGAGACAGAAGGTTAGGTACTACCCGCTGGGATGTCCACCCACCGTAGGCATAAGACATTTCTTGTTTTTTTAAATATTTTATTTATTCATTTTCAAGCAGAGAGATATAGAGAGAAATACAGAGAGAGAGACAGAGAGAGAGAGAGAATACCAGAGCCACCACCTTGTGGGTCTGGCTTATGTGGGTCCTGGGGAATTGAACCCATAGCCTTAGGCACTGGAGGCAAGTGCCTTAACCGCTGAGCCATCTCTCCAGCCCGGCATAAGACATTTCTTCAGTACTTGCCATCACCTGTGGGCAGTAGTCACTGGGCCAAGATTTCTGGAGCAGAAATGGAGAAATAACTTAAGGGTTTCCCCTGAAGGGGTAGTTTGCATGAACTTCAGACTGTCCACATTCCAGAATATTCTTCAGATATTAAAATACTTGAAAGCCAGGCGTGGTGGTGCATACCTTTAATCCCAGCACTCGGGAGGCAGAGGTAGGAGGATCACCATGAGTTGAAGGTCACCCTGAGACTACATAGTGAATTCCAGGTCAGCCTGGGCTAGAGCGAGACCCTACCTCAAAAAACCAAGATAAATAAATAAATAATGGGCTGAAGAGATTGCTCAGTGGTTAAGGCACTTGCCTGCAAAGCCTAACAACCTGGGTTCAATCCCCCACTACCCATGTAAAGCCAGATGCATGTGGTGCATGCATTTGGAGTTTGTTTGCAGTGGAGGACCTGATGCAACCATTCTCTCTCTCTCCTCTCTCTCTCTCTCCTCTCTCTCTCCTTGCAAATGAATAAATAAAATATTTTAAAAATAATAAAATACTTGAAAACCTGAAGACATACCCACCCAGCACCGGAAACTCTGGTGCCATCTAACTTGAGGGAAACCCTCTCTGGTGTCATCCTTCACGTGGAGTAGTGACTTTCTCCGTGCTCTGACCAAACAAACACCTGAGGAGAAGCCACTTAGGGAAGGAAGGATGTATGTGGGCTCACAGCTCATCTTGGCGGCAGGAGCTTGAGGCAGCTGGTCACAGTCATGCTGAGGATGCAGACAGCCATCAATGGACACTATTATTACCTAGTTCACTTTCCTTTTCAATAGACCAGGAGTCCATGGAGTGGTACCACCCACCATCAAGGGGCATCTTTCTACCTTAATTATCCTACTCAAGCGACCTCCTCATGGGCATGGCCAGAAGCTAGCCTAAGCTAGTAATTCAGACATGCCCAGAAACCAGTTTCCTAGGTCCAGTCTAGTTGGTAATAGAAACCATCACAGCACACGGGCATAGAGTTTGGTTTGTGAGGGATTCTTTTGTTTTGTTTTGTGATGCTTGGTGTGGATCCCAGAACCTTATACAAGCTGGGCACGTACTGAACCAGCAAGCCACACCCCCAGGGCTACATATTTCATGATTACACATGTGAGGGGTGGGAATGCAGTATCCTTGGGCATGACCCCTGTGAGACGTGGGCCTCAGTTTTCTTTACATGTCTTTCTCTCTTTCTTTCTTTTGTTCTTTCTTTCTTTCTTTTTCTAGCCCAGGCTGACCTGGAATTCACTCTGTAGCTCTAGGCTGACCTCGAACTCACAGCAGTCCTCCAACCTCCGCCTCCC
This sequence comes from Zapus hudsonius, assembly GCA_004024765.1. Lineage (NCBI taxonomy): Eukaryota > Metazoa > Chordata > Mammalia > Rodentia > Dipodidae > Zapus > Zapus hudsonius. The sequence continues at coordinate 27,946 of PVHP010018048.1, read as the reverse complement.
ACGTGCTGGGATTAAAGTCATGTGCCCAACACCAAGCTCCATACAGATAGACAATATGACAAGATCATACTCCCCTCCCACCACCCTCCTTCTTCCCCATCTCAAGTCCTCCCTCCACTGAATCTCTTTTTTCCAATTAGTCTCTCTTCTACTTTATCTATTTATTTGAGAGAGAGAGAGCGAGAGAGACTGCAAACAAGCCATTGCTGTCTATCTCACACACTGCTGATGGCTGCACTCTCTAAACAAGCGTGCGTTCCTTTATAATTAAGAGAAGAAACTGTGAGAATAAGATAAATTAGTGCAGGCAGACGCGCCCAGTCACGACAGGGGAGCGAGGCTGAAGAGGCAGCATTGTCTGCCTGGATGTCACACCTATAAAGCAGGAAGACAGGACCAGAGAGCCGGGCACACGTCCCGCTGCTAAATCTGTCCAGCTTCCTCCTGCCTGCGACACACAGGTGCCTGGAGGTGGAAATTATACCTGGGCTGTTCAAATTTGTGGCCACTGTCCCCAGCCTCTCAGAGTCCCGGGAACCTCAGCACCTTGCTGCTGTTTATCAGGTCACTGATGGAAGAAAGGACTGGGAGGGAAGGCATGGGCTCCAGGGCCAACCCTGATGGTCACCTGCTTTGTTTTGCAGTTCCGGTCCATGGGGGTCAAAGTCATGGGCAAAATGAGGTCTATAGAGCCATTAGCCACAAGATCTCTTCAGCAGCCCTTCAGGGCCTTTGAGGACAGACTAAGGCGTGGACATCGAGAAAGGAAGAACTGGTCTTGTTCACACAGCAGGAAAGCAGTGTTCATTCCAGGACTACACCCAATGAGGCTGACAGGACCCAGGAGCTCGGATGGGAGGTGCCTGGCCTCACAGGGTGTGCGTGCATGGAGCAATGTGAAGGCAGATGTTCTGTACCTCTGCTGTGTGCACCCGGGCTCCAGGCTCCAGGGCACAGAGATCAGCTGCCATTGACACTGATGTATGGGTAGATGCTGGGGCAAAGAGGCATGGCTGTTCTAAGGGGTGTCATTGCTTGTCCAAACTGAAAGCAAGCCCAGCATGGTGGTGCAGGCCTTTGATCCCAGCACTTGAGGGGGGAGCGGGTAGGCAGAGGCAGGAGGATCACTGTGAGTTCGAGGCCAGCCTGAGACTACGTAGTGAATTCCAGGTCAGCCTGGGCTAGAGCAAGACCCTACCAGGGAAAAACAAGCTGAAAGCAGAGGAGATGGTTTAATCAGTAAAGAAGTGTGAGAACCTGAGTTCAATTTCCAGAAACCACATAAAAGCCAGGCATGGTGGTCTGTGCCTATAATCCCCATGCTAGGGAGGCAAAGACAAGAGATCTCTGCAGCTTGCTGGCTGACACAGACACACTGGTGAGTGAGAGCAAGCTGTGAGAGAGCCCATGCCAAAGATGGAGAGAGAAACACCTGACATTGACATCTAGCTTCCATATCCAAACACATATGTGAACATGCACACACACATGAACATGTATACACACATGTGAACAGATATACACATGTGAACACACACATGTGAACATGCAAACACACAGTGAACACGCACATGAACATGCACACACATGTGAACATGCAAACACACAGTGAACACACACGTGAACATGCATACACATGAACATACACACAAGTGAACATGCACACACACTGAACATGCATGCACACACTGAACATGCACACACACATGAACATACACACACTGAACATGAACACATGTGAACATGCACACACATGAACATACACACTGAACATGCACACACATGTGAACATGTATACACACATGTGAACAGATATACACATGTGAACATATGTGAACATGCACACACAATGAACATACACACAATGAACATGCACACACATGAACACACACACATGAACATGCACACACAGGTGAACATACACACACTGAACATGAACACACACGTTAACATGCACACACTGAAAAGGCACACACACTGAAGATGCACACATGTGAACATGCACACACATGAACATGTGCACACACTGAACATGCACATACGTGTGAACACACAGACACACAGCACAAAAAGGAAAAGCAATTAGGTGGTCAACATCACAAAGAAGAGACCCAAAGTTCCGACAACAGAAACGTGACCTTGGCTGGGTGGTTGAAGAAGGTGGCTTGAAGGAACGACATTTGCTTTGCCCTGGACCCTCAGGTGAAGAAGACGAGGACGGAGAGAAAGGGTCACCCTCCTCAGGGAAGAGATTCAGTAAAGCCAGTTGCACGAAGAGGCCCACGCAGAATCTAGAGCTCATTTGCAATGGCAAGAGGCCCTGGTGTGTGCATTCTCTTTCTCTATCTATCTATCTATCTATCTATCTACCTATCTATCATCTATCTCTCTCATCTCAGAATAATTAAAAAGATTTATAAATGCCCATGGGTGTGGTGGCACATGCCTTTAATCCCAGCATTTAGGAGGCAGAATTAGGAGGATGGCTGTGAGTTTGAGGCCAGCCTGAGACTACAGAGGGAGTTCCAGGTCAGCCTGGGCTAGAGAGAGACCATTCCTCAAAATAAACCTCTCTCTCTCTCTCTCTCTCTCTCTCTCTATATATATATATATATATATATATATATATATATATATATATATATATATATATATCTGTGTATGCATATGTATATTTAAAGAAATTTTTAAAAATCAGAGTGTGGTGGTGTACATCTATAATGCCAGCCCTGGGGAGGCAGGACAGGGAATCCCTCAGGTCGCGGGCTAGCTGGTGTAAGGGAATTGGGGAGCTCTAGATCTGACAAGAGACCCTGTCTCAAAGACAAGGTGGAGAGTGATTGAAGAAAACATCAGACATCCACTTTGGCCTCCACACACGCACACATACACATACATGCACACACACCTACATGCATCCACACCCGTGTGCTTCCACACACATAAAGATATCTACAGCCCCACACGCATACTCATACAAAAATAAACTAAAGAGGCAAATCAGAGTAGAGACCCAGAGGGCTGAGATACAACTAGGACTTGGGGAAGAATCCAAAACAGAACTAGAATGGAATGTTCCAGAAGATCTATGTTCCTCCTGGGTTCCTATGCTTTCTTCTCTCTCAGCGTCACTTTCGTGGGTGATGAAGAGTTCACCTAAGGGGGGAAACAGTGTGACCCCTCCCTCATGCTTCACTTCCGAGGGGAGCCCCCAGTGGCCTGGTTGGAGTAACCCCCTCTTTCTCATCCAAACTGTAGCAGCCACAGGTGAACCCTCGAGCTTGTCATTAGCCAAGCTTGGATTGACCCTAACCTCTGACCCAATCTCCACTGTCCAGGGGTGGGACCTTGTGGCTGCCATATGACAGCCCCTGCTGTGACTTTGTGCATGTTGACGGGGTCCATCGCAAAAGACAGAGCTCTCATCTCAAAGGGGATAAGAGGTAGTTTATTCTGGAGTCAAATATAAGTGATCATGGCCCAGGAACACAGATTTAGGTGACCCCAAATTCCATGTCCCAACGTGTTAACACTATCATGAAGGTTTTATCGGTTCAGAACAGAAGCAAGTCTGCATCAAGGCACTTTGCAAATACACTGGCTGACCATCAGGTAGGTGGGTGACAGCCGAGAGGGAAAACCTCCCCCACAGGTTCAGAAGCTCGGATGACCTCCTTCGCCCTTGGGCTGGTGGAAACCGGGGGTCTGCTAGCACATTCCAAAAAGGTCAGCAGCTGATCAACTGATAGTCAGGTGGATGTTAAGTCAGACACGGAGGTGGGCAGTAATGGCTATGGAAGGGGTGTCTAAAGGCATCCCAAGATAACTTGGCTCTGACCTTGAACCACCCCATCTCCCTGGATGTCTGGAGTTTTATCAGTCCATTCAGCCTTGCTGGAAGCAGGTGTAAAAGATGCAGCATTTTGCTTGTTTCTATTGTTTTGTTATGTCATGTTTTTTTGTGACGTAGGGTCTCGCTCTAGCCCAGGCTGACTTGGAATTCACTATGTAGTCTCAGAGTGGCCTTGAACTCATGAGGATCCTCCTACCTCTGCCTCTCAAGTGCTGGGATTACAGGCGTGCGCCACCAAGCCCAATGATATAGCATTTTTCTCGGAATGTTAGTTCACAGCAGTAAGGGAACACTTGGACATACCAATGGTAAGTTGCTTTCTGGGCATAGTGCGATCGAACACCTGCCCTTCAGACCTCTGACCCTCAAGAACAGACAGATGTCTCTGTCTTTCAGAGAAGGCCCTTACAGGGATGGGACCTAGAAGGGGTACACACCCAAGTATTGGTGAGGACACCTCCACAAACTCCACCAGCCATCCCCCCAAAGCCTTCCCAGGTCCTGACAAGCTAATTAATCACAATTATTATTGATGTCAGCGCCAATCCACCTGCTCCTGTCACTAGCCATTACTTACTGCCAGGAATGATAAATCCCAGGATGTAGAACCTACTAAAAATATTAATTTACAAGTGAAAATAATTTTAATTGGATTTCGCCCTTGGGGTCATGTCAGGGGCCGGTTTTCAATCAGACTTGTCCAGTCAGCAAAGCGGGCCCAGCCTTCCAAATTGAAACTGTGATTGGCTGGCAGAGGTTAATAGAAATGGTGGAAAATAAATAGTTTATCGATTGATCGTAACAGTCATACCTCGCTGACCTGGCCCACCAGATTCTACAGCGAGCTCGGCTAGCATCTAATTACACACCGTGTTTACCATGTTGGGTATTAACAGGCAGATAATACCATGGGGGTGGAAAGTGCCCCAGGGACGAGAAAATATAGTGAGAACTGGCATCCATGTGGGGACTCTGCATGAGCGGGGCAGGTGCTCTGGGGAGTGAGCTTGGCTCCCCACACGCTGCCCAAACCTCATTTATAAACTCAACACACATCCACTGGGCATAATCTTCACACGGGTCATCTGGGAACGCGGTGCCCTGTCAGGCTCTTGCTCTGAAAGGCAATGGCTCTCCCAATGGCTCTAAAGAGGAGGGCCCAGGACCTCCCCTGGGATACTAGGTGTGAGACTGAGGGGTATGTCTAAAGGAACCTCTGTATTGACTCCTGTTTTCATCGTTGCGGTCAAATGTGTCACAGGAAGCAATGTCATGGAGGAGGGATTTCTAGGTGCTCCCAGCTGGCAAGGACAGGGTCCCTCGTGGCAGAGAAGGGGTGCGAATGGGCAGTTTCATGGCACCTGGGCAGAGAGAGAGAGGAATGTCTCAGCACTCAGATGACTTTCTCCCCCTCGCCCCCCCAAACACACCTTTTTTTGCCTCTTTCTTTAGTCTGGGACTCAACTTTGGGATGCTGCTGCCCACCTGCAGAGTGGGTCTTCCCTCCTCTCTGGACTTGCCCTCACCTTTTACACCTGTGCCCTGGGTGTTTCATAAGCCAATCAGAAACCAAGACTGTCCATCACTACCTGGGGAGATGGCTGAGCAGGTCAAGACACTTGTTTGCAAAACCTGATGACCCAGGTTCAATTCATCAGCACCCATGTAAAGCCAGATGTGCAAAGTGGTGCATGCATCTGGAGTCTTGTTTGCAGTGGCGCTAGGCCCTGGTGTGCCCATTCTCACTCATTCTCTCTCTCTCTCTCCCTCTCTTTCTCTCTCTCCCTCTCTTTCTCTCTCTCTCTCATCTCTCATCTCTCCTTGCAAATAAATAAATAAAAATGATTTTTTTAAAAAGATTCATGCTGCCAGAATGAGGTGGTAAGACCCTATTTAAGACAGTAAAAACCTATAGTGGGGGAGGTCATGAGCCCTAGGAAAATAACACAGCTGTTGTCTGGCTAGATGCATATATTCTGTCAACCAAACTACCTTATAGCACTGTTTTTAATGAGCAAACCTACACAATAATGCTCTTTTTCAGATGGCGGTGACCACTGGGATAACTCAAAAGACCCCACAGTGCTGAGAAGTGACAGTGGAGTGTTCAGCACTGGGACATCTCTATCACACTTCCTGAGGCTCAGGGTCTATTGGGGAGGAGGTGGTGGAAAGATTGTAAGAGCCAAAGGAAGGGGAGGACTGCTTACAATGCAAACTTCCAGACACAAAATGGCCTTGATATTCATGACTTTGCAGTGCCTGATAATACCTTCACATAATGGAGGAAAAGATGATGACACCGAAACAAAACAGAGACTAAAGAGAGGGGGAGAGATATGAGGGAGGATGGGAGGGAATCATAATGGTTTATTGTCTATGATTATGGAAGCTATCAACAAAAAGTTAAAAATAAAAAAGATTGGTCCTGGAGAGATGCCTCAGTGGATAAGGCCTGCAAAGCTTAACAACCCCAGTACCTATATAGAGCCAGATACACAAATGGCACATGCATCTGGAGTTAGTTTGCAGTGGCTGGAGGCCCTGCTGCTCTCTCTCTCTCTCTCTCTCTCTCTCTCTCTCTCTCTCTCTCTCTCTCTCTCTCTCTTTCTCTCTCTCTCTATCTCTTTCTCTCTCTCTCTCTTTCTCTCTCTCTATCTCTTTCTCTCTCTCTCATTCTCTCTCTCCCCTCTCTCTGTCTCTCTTCTCTCTAACTCTCCTTGCAAATCAATAAAAATATTTTTTTAAGAAACCTACTGCCCATCACAGCCTTCTCGTCTGGATCTGTGGTGCTGGGGAACCTCGGGATGGACACAGAGACCTGATGTGCTTGGGGCGCTGAGAGCCTTGACTCTTGTTCCCTGACCTCTTGACGGGATTTCCATACAACGTGGTGGCTGTCTCCCAACGAGTGTCTCAGCTTGATGATCACATCTTGGAAGTCACTTAGCATCACACCCACCAGCCATACACTCAGCAGCTTGGTGGCACATGCCTGTCATCCCAAGAGGTTGAGCAGGAGGATCATGAGTTCCAGGCAGCTAGACCTAGAGTGAGACCATGCCTCAGATAAAGTCACACCTCTGCCCAGACTCAAGAAGAAGGCCTCGGGGTCGTGTGAGACGAGGGACTGATGGCACTTGGAGAAGTACAACCTACGGGATATAGCAGGACCTTCACATGCATAGGTGCCTTTATCCTGTCAGCAGTGAGGGGACAGAGACACAGCTCCACACTGTCACCTCAACAGCCTGAGGAGTTCCCTCTGGAGGTTAGAATCAGATGACCCCCATAAACTCGTGTGTTCTGAACGCTTGGTGGTGAATTTGGGAATTGGAGCCTCCTGGAGGAGGTGTGTTGTTGGGGGCGGGCTTATGGGTGTTATAACCAGCTTCCCCTTTCCAGTGTTTGGCACACTCTCCTGCTGCTCTTGTCCACCTGATGTTGGCCAGGAGGTGATGTCCCGCCTCTGCTCATGCCACGGTTTCCCTGCCGTCATGGAGCTTCCCCTGGAGACTGTAAATCACAATAAACCCTTTCCTGCCATCAGCTGCTTTGGGTCGAGTGTTTTGTCCCAACAACAGGAAGATGACTACGACATTCCGCTAGACTTTTAGGGAACTCAACTCAGGCTAGATGCAGGAAAGAATTCCAGGAAGAGCCAGGATGAGGCAGAGTTGGAGATTTTATTAAAGTTATTTTATTATTTTATTTTATTATTATTGCAATTTTGGTTTTTCAAGGTAGGGTCTTGCTCTAGCCCAGGCTGACCTGGAATCCACTATGTAGTCTCAGGGTGGCCTTGAACTCATGGCGATCCTCCTACCTCTGCCTCCCGAGTGCTGGGATTAAAGGCGTGCGCCACCACGCCTGGCTAAAATTATTAAAGATTTTAACACAGGCTTAAAAATGAGTGTTAAGAGAAAGAAGGGGTGCTCAGAAAGAGAATGAAGGCACTGCTAAGAGTGTGGCTGTGGGCTCCTCTGAGAGAGAGAGAGAGAGAGAGAGAGAGAGAGAGAGAGAGAGAGAGAGAGAGAGAGGCAGTCAGGAGTCCTGGTAGTGACTATACCTGTGTTTCTGGAATCTTTTTGATTTTCATCGTCCAGTGGGTTTCTAGGGGATCCTGTCCTTGAAAATGTGACATTAAAGGTGGCCCCAGAGGTACCACCATCATGAGACAGCAAGTTTGTATAAGAGATGTAGACATGGCTTTAACTGTTAGTGAGGTTTTGGGTTTGATTCATGGAAAATTGTAGGTTTATAGCTAGGAAAGGGAGACCATCCTTCAGCAGTTAATTGTGCTGGAATTCTTTTTTCATTTTTTATATATTTATCTTATTTTGCTTTGTTTTTCCAGGTAAGGTCTCGCTCTAGCCCAGGCTGACCTGGAATTCACTCTATCATCCCTGGCTGGCCTCAAACTCCCGGAGATCTTCTTACCTCTGCCTCCCGAGTGCTGAGACTAAAGGCGTGTGCCATCACTCTCACGGTAGGAACTCTTAACCCTTTTCCTGTCCCCCACACTGTCTCTGTCCCTCTATCCTGCCTCAACCTGACAACCACCGCACGAAGAAGTCACGTCTTATGCCTGGGGACACAGAGGCTCTGGCAGGTGAGGTGGCAGAGCTCAGCCTGGGTCCTCACACCTCTCCGCCCATCACAGGACACACTTTGGAGCCCAGCGTGCTGAGCAGAGGCCAAAACCAAAGACTGTGAGAGTCCAGCAGGGACTGTGCCCTCGGAGTCTGGGAAAGTGCAGAGGACAGAGGGCTGACCTCGAGCCAGAAGGTGATGTCTGGTATGAGTTCCCTGGTGGCCCAGCGACCAGGACTCCTGGGAAAATACCCCAATGGCCCAGTGCTTCTAGTCCTGTGGTCCAGGGCCCCTCCGCAGGCTCCAGTGCATTCCTCACATTCCAAAACCTCTGCAGGAAACTCATTCCCATATCCAGACCTCTGGTGTGAAGACAGGGAGCTGGGCCTGTCCTCTGTCCCCTGGTGAGGTGTCTCAGCCCTTGGCATGCACAGGTGGGTCCGTTCACGGGTTAGGGTCCTGAGGAGAAGTGCACATAGTGACCAGGCCACCATTGGGCCACCCCAACTGCGGATTTTTGGATGCTCAAAGCTGGGCAGACACATGGGGTAGAAAGCTTCCCTGGACACCTGGACCCAGCTTGCTGGGTGACGTGGTCCAGGTGTGCCTCTGTCTTATCCTCCCAAAAGCCCCCTGGCTTCCATCACCAAGAGGAATCCTGGGAGATGTAGTCGGCCTCTTGCCACTACTGTGTTCTTATTGCCCAAGCTGGGCTCAAACTCACTGTAGGGACTAGAATGACCTTGACCCCTGATCCTCCCTGCTCCCACCTCCCAAGTGCTAGGATTACAAGCATTGCAACACCGTGCATGGTTTATGTGGTGCTGGGACTGAACCCAGGGTTCTGTTCATGCTAGGCAAGTACCACACCAACTGAGCTCCATGTCCAACCAGTGTTGGTCCCATTTTACAGAGGATGAAACTGAGACTCAGCCAGCATAGGTGCGGAGCTCCCACCTGGGCCTCTCCCACCTGCAAGGCTCCAGGTCCAATGTTCCCACCTGACCCTGGGTCATACATGGAACGGGAGTCAGGGTGCCGCTTGGAAGCGGGCAGGTGTCACTCTGTTTTACAAATCCCACAGTTGGAAGAGACAAGAAGTGAATAAACTCAAATAGGCAGTTGGACTTGGTCCTAGGCAGTGACCATGTTCAAGGGAGAGAGGCTTTAGGAGATGGGAGGGAGGCAACCCAGGAAGGCCAGGCTCACTTTCATAGACGTTGGCTTGATTTTCTGTGTGTGTGCATGTGCGTGTGTGTGTGGTGTGTGTGTATGCATGTGTGTGTGGTGTGTGTGTGCATGTGTGTGTGAGTACATGTGTATGTGTGTGTAGTGTGGGTGTGCATGTGTGCATGTGCATGTGTGTGTCCATGTGTGTGCATGTGTAAGTGTGTGCATGTGTACGTGTGCATGTGTGTTCATGCATGTGTGTGTGTGCGTGCATATGTGTGTGCATGCATGTGTGTGCGTGTGCATGTGTGTGCATGTGTGTGCATGTGTGTGCATGTGTGCATGCACGTGTGTGATGTTAAGGATGGAACCCAGGGCCTTGTCCAACCTCCAACTGAAGAGACGAATCTGAATATCTGGAGGACACACCCCCCTTGTGGTGGCAGCCACCTCTCCTCCTCCAGCAGTGTCCCTCTCTGGGCGTCACTGTCCCCATGCCCCACCACCCATAACGTCATGGGGCCAGTGACATTAGACTCTAGTATGTTCCTGCCAGCCACTGGCTGCCCACCCAGGTGGGTGATGGGGAAGGGGTTGGAATGGCATGGGGAGAAATGGTCTTGGCTGCATACAGAGCCTGCAGCATCAGTGAACTCTTGGGAGGCTCTGAGCCTCAAATATGAAAACTGAGAGATCCCATACTGCCAGGGATGCCTGTATTATTAAAACAAAGCCACCCTTGCTAAGAATAGCTTGGTTAGATTAGAAGCCAAATGTGGCCTGCCCATTTTACAGAGGGGAATGCTGAGGCTATTGGAGGGGAGTCATTTGTTTTGCTTCTGTCAAGAACAGAGGCCCTTAGTCCAATCCTTTCCATCTCCCACCCATTGCAGACCCCACCTCTAAGAATACCCTTAAAAAATGGAGAACCCCACCTCTGTCCTTTTAGAGTAAAGCACTGTAGGAAAATCCTAAGGGCAGCAGGCTTGTGCAAAGCCGCCATCTGCTGGCCATTTCTATGGACTACAATCCCGCTTGGTCACGGAACACCTCCCGAGGGCTTGGGACTCTGTCCTGAGTCATTGCCAAGAGACTGAATACAGAGGCAGGTAGCAGAGAACCATTAAACCCCGCACCGAGGATATCTTCACAACATGAATAACGCCATCTCGCCACTGGGCTTGCTTTGCTTTGGAAAAGACTTTTTATTATTTTTATTTATTTGCCAGCAGAGAGAGAGAGAGACAGAGAGAGAGACAGAGACACAGAGAGAGAGAGATGATGGGCACCGCAAGTCCTCCTGCCACTATAAACCAACTCCAGACACATGTTCCACTTTGTGCCTCGAGCCTTCAATCCTTTTTGAGGATTGAACCCAGGCTGTCAGGCTTTGCAAGCAAACACCTTTAACTGCTCAGCCTTCCCTTCAGCCCTGTAAAACTTATTTTTTCATAAAGCATATTATTTATGTTAATATGCAATAGGCTTGTTATTGTTGTTTTCCCTGAGACAGCTTCTCTGCTCTGGTCATCCCCAGGGGTTCATTGATGTCCCCCTGAACCGTGAGCCCTCACCCCACAGGGGATCACAACACGTTCTGTTAGCCCCAGACACCAGACCCTGGTTAACACAGACAGTCTCAGCCAGCAAAAAGGAGGCCAGTTGACCCCTGAAATTAGGCATGTGGCACTTTGTCACATGCTGAAAATGAAAAGATGGAGACCCAAATGTCTGAGGCCTGCAGATATGACGTCTATGATGAGGTAAGCAGGGGGCGTGCCACGGTGAGTCTTGACTGTTGACGACATTGAGAGAGGTCTTGGGGACTGTGAGGCCCACCTCTGGGCATGTCTGGGACGTGTTTCCACACACCAGGCATGAGGGCTCCGTCCTAAGGAATGGATGAATCCATTGACCACGGAATATGTGGCCCCACCATTGCGAGGCCAAAACTTCCCGCCTGATGGAGGAGGGTTAAGAACTGGGTCATGTCTTATCCTGGTCACTTCTTGTTGCTGTCTACTGGACTTCCTGTTTGTCATGAGCTGAACTAGCCCCTCGGTCACCTGCTCCCATCACCGAGTGACCACAGGCTGGACCCTCTAAGACTCAGAGCAAAACAAGCATGTCCTCCCTGGAAACTGCTTCTGTCTGGACTTTTGTCACTGCAATGAGAAAGGCAACCCATAGAGGAGGCTCTGGAGCCGGTGACGTTCCGTGAGGAGCTGAGGGCCTCTATGTCCCGGTCAAGGGCCCGTAGAGAGCAAGCAGGTGCAAAAGAGTCAGTCCCAGAAAGGCCAGCAGCCTGACCCCAGTACCTGGGCAGTGCCCAGAACATGGAAACGCTCAATGCACAGATCCTGAGTGGGCAGAGAAATGTGAGAAGACCCTGGGCCCATGGAGTTGCCACTGGAAACTGTGGATGTGTGTCTCAGCCCTTGAAAGGCTCTCAGAGACCCCCTCAAGGGATGACCAGCTTCTCAGAGGCCCCCTCAAGGGTCTCTGACCAGCTTGTCACTGACCTTGAAGCCCAGGAGGAAAGGCTAAAAGGGACTCCTGGGATCACCCCAGCCAGACAGTGGTAGGATTAGAGCCACACATAGGACCAATGTCCTTGGGCTAAAGGAGTTCAGTCAGGTGCTGAAGCCTGTGGAGACATGCGGGCACGTGTGTGCTTGCACAATTGGGCATCATCCTGCATGCTGTTGACTCCAGCCCTTAGCTCAGACTGAATCTCCCCTGGAGAGACCCACGGTCCTGCCCCAATGTCCCACAGGTCCCCGTCTTCCCAGGACTGTCACGAAGGGATCGTGACAGCCCACCCCAGAATGCCTGGTGTGACCACTGCCCTGTCCTCTCAGCCAAGTGAATTCCCCTCATCCTTTCTTCAAGGATTGCTTCAATGGTCAGCTCTTCTAGGAAGCCCCCTTCTACCTCATGACCCCCTCAGTAGCTCCCAGCCTCCACCCCACTATCCGGCTCTGACATGGAAGGAGATCGGAGAAGCCTGGCCAACCTTTACCTCTAGCCTACTGGCTGAGAGTGTGGTCCTCACTGTGTGGAGCGGATGGACACTCAGAGAGGTATGCCCACCCTCTAGGTCACACTGGCCACGGTGGGGTTCCATCTGGTTCCTCAGGAGTCTCCTTCCCAACCCTGATTCCAAAGTTCTTTTTTAAAAATATGTTGGAGCAATGGCTCAGCAGTTAAGGCGCTTGTCTGCAAAGCCTAACAACCCAGGTTTGATTCCCCAGTAGCCACATAATGCTGGATGCATAAAGTGATGCATGCATCCGGAGTTTGTGTATAGTGGTTAGAGGCCTTAGCATGCACATATTCTCTCTCTCCCTCTCTCTCTCTCTCTCTCTCTCTCTCTCTCTCTCTCTCTCTCTCTCTCTCTCTCTCTCTCTCTCTCTTTCTCTCTCTCTCTGCTTGCAAATAAATAAAAATATTTTAATAAAAAAAATAGGAATCTAGGGCTGTGGCTCAGTAGGCTCACCTAGCATGCATGAGCCACGGGTTCTGCCTCAGCACCACACAAACTAGATATGGTAGCACACACCTGTAATCCCAGCACCTGAGAGGTAAGAGGATCAGAGACTCGGAATTTTCCCTGACTACATAGAGTTTTCAGAGCCATCTTGGAATAGAGGAGACCCTGAAATAAATAAATAAATAAATAAATAAATAAATAAATAAATAAATAAATAAATAAATAAATAAATAAATAAATACTCCATGGTAGGGCTTTCCCAGGTCATGACCTTGAGAAAAGACTAACTCATTGATTCAGTTCAGAAAAAGCCACCTGGCGCCCCTCACCCCCCTCAGAGGATGTGTCTCTCCTCCCTCATAAACCAGACATCCTTTGGTTCAGATTGATTTTAATATCGACATGGTATTTTACACAGAAGTATCTACATGCACAGGAAAAAGGCCCAGTGACCGCGTGGCTGGGCCTGGGGACAGCGCTGCTCTTGGATGTCCAGCCCAATTTCTGTGCCCACACTCGGCATCCCCTGACGGCACTGGCTGACCTGTTCTTAAAAGACTGGGTCCCTGGACCGACTCTTGAGAGGGTCTTGGGTGTCCCTGAGCGGGGTGTACCCAAGTCTGCCACCCTGAGCATCCCCACCCACACCAGTCTGGTACCCAGGCAGGCTCCTCCCTCCAGACAGTTAGTGAAGAGACCTTCTTCAGATGGGAGACCATCCTCCAAATACCAGGCCCTGCTTTTGGCAAGTGTGGTGTTTGGTGGGCTCCAGGGCCTGGCTCAGGGACAGGTGACCAAAGCGAGCAAGCATGCCCACATGGGCTCAGCTTCCTTTGGCATTGTCACTGAGTCAATCTCTCTCTCTCTCTCTCTCTCTCTCTCTCTCTCTCTCTCTCTCTCTCTCTCTCTCTCTCTCTCTCTCTCTCTCTCTCTCTCTCTCTCTCTCTCTCTCTCTCTCTCTCTCTCTCTCTCTCTCTCTCTCTCTCTCTCTCTCTCTCTCTCTCTCGCCATCATCATCATCACCTACTCCCAGATCACCTACTCCCTACTCCCTGGTGACATACATCACCAGGACCTGTCATGTTTTCAAGACTTCTCCCCTCCCAAGTCCCCCCCCCAATCTGGCTTTCCAGACAATCTCCAATGAGGTGGGCATTATGGGTCAGAGGGGTCCTCCTGTTTCCAGCCTGATCCTGGTCCAGAATGTGACCCACATCTGCATCAGAAGCACAGCCCCTACCAGGCTGATACCAGCTAAGGACCATGCTAAAATTCCAGCCCCAACTCCCCTCTCAGACCACATGGGTGGCTCCCTAGAGAAAGGCCACATTTCCTAACAAGGCCGGGGACTTATCCATTTTCCCTTTCTGCTACATTCACACACACACACACACACACACACACACACACACACACACACACACACACACACGCACAGATACACACAGTCCTCCAGAATCTTCTCAGAACTGTGTGCACCTCATGTCCATTCACCAGGGTTCAAATTCCCCAGGAATTCCACTCCAGGAACTGAGTGAAGTACAGTCACTACGGACCAGAAGCAGGTGCTTTCCAGGGACCAGGGGACCCATAGAATCTCCCACACACCTTCCCTAGAGGTATCCCTCCTCTCTCCATCTTCTGCAGCTCGGTCCCTGGGCTCACCCTCTAGGCTCCCTACCCAAGTCCATGACCCAAACATCCTGTCTGCAGGATCTCCCGTGTGCCTGACACTGTCCCTATACCTCCCAGTTCTCCAAGCCGTGACCTGTCCTGGCTCACAGACTCAAACAAAATAAGTCTCTCTTCTCATGCCCACCCCAACCCAGTGCCAACCCTTACCCCCACCCAGGACTCTAGCCCCACACTCTCTGCCTATGCTTCCAAATGACCTTCCTCCAGCCCTAACGGATTCCTGATGTCCTGACAGCCAAGCTCCCTGCCTCAATGAGGGACTTCTCCACAGCATGAAAGAGTTAGATCAGAATAAGCTATTTTATGCTAAAATGTAAATGGCTGATGGATTTATGATCCATCTCAGTATTTCTATCTGCAGCTTTCTGTCCTACGTCTACCAAAACTCTAACGTCCCCCAAATAAGTACTATATGCCCTGGGCTCTAGAACTAACGACATGTCTTTTGATCACAGTGACCAGGCAGAGATCTTGGGTTTACATAAGATCACTTTCTCCTCTGGGGACGGAAGTTATTGTTTCAAAGAGCTGAAACCACACACAGATTGAGTTCATGGGACTGTGTCCAGTAGCCAACACGTCGGGAGGCTACTTTGTGCTTCATCGCAGTACCCGGCATCCTTTCATCTACCCCGGGTTACATGCCAGCCCTGCCTGGCACCTACTTGATGGACATCTGGTGGCTCTCACCAAGAGCAGTCACATGGTCCCACATCGCTAGCTAATCAGCCCTTCCCAGCCATGCCGCCAACCCAAGCTGTTAATGGTGTGTTAGACCTGTTGTTAGTCAGAGAGAGATCTGCAGCCATTAGTTTCTGCTGAAAGGAATAGACCAGGAAGGCAGGAGTTAGTCCAGAGGAAGGAGAAGGTCAGTAAAAGCTGGCCCAAGCCAGGCCTGGAGCTTGGGGAGGGGGATCCCCTGGGCTTTGGCAGGTTGGCTGTTGTTAGTGATCAGCCCCCTGGGGCAGCCAGGGAGAGGCAGGGATTAGCTGGGTGAGAGCAAGGGTTAGTATGAGGGTGCCAGACATGAGCCCAAAGAGACCAAGGAGCCTACTGGAGGCGAGGCATGAAGTCACCCCCAGGTGTGGCCCTGGTTTAGCAGCTGGCGGGCTCTGGGCTGGGGAGGGGGAGGCTGGCTGGGGCAGAGGTGTGGGCATAAAACAGGAAGCTGGGGATGGCTTCCAGGTTCAGCCTGTGGTCCCCTGTTTCTTACTTCCAAGTCCCTGTCACCAGGCTTTGCCCATGCCTGTACAGCAGGGTCTCTAAGGCCCTCTAGCCTCTGAGGGTGGGCATGCCTTTCTGTAGGAAAAAAAAAAAATGGTTCCACATTTACTTCCTTGGTGAAAATGATCCCAGTGCTACTTTGGGTTTTATTTCCGCCTCTTACCTTGACACAGAAAGGGAAGCTGATATTTCCTGTATGGAAACAGGCCCTTCCACTGGTCACTGGACATCTCAATGGCTAGTGATGAGGGAAAGTCCCTCTCGCTCACTTGCCATTTTCAAATAGAGGAAATGCCTCTCTGACTGACTTCTTGTAGGCTAAAAGCTCTCCTCTGTGATTTTTTTTCCCCATGGAGAAAAGGCCCCTTCCTACTAGGAAAATCTCAGCTGACTGACTTCCAGTGCAGGACATGGCCTTCTGTGGACTTCAGATGCACACACCTATGGCTTCCTGTCCAAGATGGTTGCTCCGAAGGAGGGACTTTTACCTAGGCCACCTTCCAGAGAAAGACTCACAGGCCCTTCTCTCTGCTCCCTCAGCTGGGGAGAGCCCCAATCTGTATCCCAGACCTACAGGCTCCACCATTCAAGGCCCAGGATCCCCTGCTCCCACCCACTCCTTGATGGTAACCAGACTTCTGCACAGAGGAGAGAGGTCATGCTCGGAGTCCAGTCCCCACATCACAGGACTGCCTCCTCCTCTACCTCCTCTGGGCATGAAAATAGGGCTGTCCCCTGCCTCAGACCTGGCCTAGACAGCCCTGTGATAGATATATATATATCTGTTTGCCAAAAGGAGGGGACCAGCCCCCAGGGGGCCCAGAGCTCGGCAGAGCTGGTTAGTAAGAAGAGAAAATGGTTAGTACAGCTGGGTTAGTTAGTGACAGCATGACACCAGCCGACAGGGGACACCTCAGCGGACACACACGGGAGTCACTAGGAGAGAAGGAAGAAGGTACACAGGGCCGTTAGTTTGTTAAGGGATGGCAGGACGCAGGTGAGGCGCCCCCAGAGTTAGACAAGTTAGTAATAGAACTGAAAAGCTGTTGAAGAAAAGAGAAAGCTACGTAGGAGGAACAGGGAAGAGACGGTTAAGGGTTCGAAGCAAGTGTCTGCCCCAGGCAGAAGGGTCTGTGTGCAGAACCCCCAGATGCACGAGTCACCCAAGGTTCCTGAGGGCCCACCCCCACCCTCAGCCTTTCTCCTTATTTAAAGTATCTGCCATGTGTCAAGGACCTTATATTTTCGGGACTCCTCACTACAGCCATAAAGGGACTGTCATTCTGCCACTGAGGAAAGGGGTTCAGAGAAGGCAGGCATCTTGCTCAGGGGTCCCCCACACCAAGTGACAGGGTTGTCACCAATATGCCTTGTCCTGCATGGTGGGACTGCACAAAGACCCCAGCCCCCAGGCAGAGCCTTCCGGAGCCCCGTCTGCTCCCACGTCCAGGCCTCTGGGAAGGCCAACGGGCTTCAGGTTAGTAGGATCTGCCTGCTGCGGGGTTAGTAGGACATGCTCGGGCCTGGTTAGTGGGTTAGTCGATCTGCAGAAGCATCCCATCACGCGTCACAGCGTTCTGACCGAGCCCTGGGTTGGTTAGTAGGTTAATCACACCATGCAGCCTTCCCTTGTGCCCCCCACCACCACCATCCAGCAGCAGCTTTGGAGGCCTCCTGCCCCTACCAACCTGGGCATGGGGCCTGACCAGGGCAGGGGTTCTGCCACTATACCCCTTAACACCCTCCGGGATCAAGCCTGATCTCGTGGAGCCCAACTGGAAGCATGGAGTTTTCCTATTTCTCCACTGTGGATCTTGGAGCTCTGCAATTGGCAAGTACTTCCCTGAAAATGGACCTCTCCTGTTTCCAGGGTGGAAACCCCCCTGCCTGGTTCTGGTCAGCCCCTTCCCAGATGGCTGTATCCTTTCATTCGACACACATGAAGATGCACACACATTCGCACGCACATGCACACACACACATACATACATACATGCACACGCACACACACATACACACATACCTACACACATGCACGCACATACGCACACGCACACACACACAGAGGCACATGCATTTCAGCATCCTTCAATGAAACATCGGATTCCCCAGAGACACCAGGGAAATCTGTTTTGTCACCAACTGTCAGGCCTCTGGCTGCCCTCACCACTGACCTGCCCCTCTTGCCTCTACAAAAACTGCATGGTGCTGGCCTGGCCTTAGCTACTGAGTTCTGACTCTCGGGCCCTCTTGGTCTGCTTCCTTTATACCTGACTGTAGACTACTTATATACCTCCTATTACCACCAGCACCCCTAAATCCCAGCCTAACATCTCCCACAGTTGGTTAGATAATGCCAGGTAAGGAAGCAGTTTTGTGGCCAGAAAAGATAGGAACACCTCATCCTAGCCTGTCCCTGACTCTTTCAAGTCCTGTACTATAGAAATGTCCAGATCGTATATGAGAAGGTGTCCTTGAACTTCACCCTACAAGCTCTAAGCTGAACACCGTGTTTCTCATCCTCCAAGCCCCTGTTGGGGTGAGTTTCACTAGGCAGACCTCAACGATCCCCACTCCAGCCCCAAGCACTCAGAGCCTGGGTTCTGGATTTAGTTAATTGCTTTGCATCACCCATTCTGGAATTCTCCATGAGACATGGTTTTCTCCCACCTTCCTGTGACATGTGAGGGTTTGAAGCATGGTTGGATTTTCACCTACATTCCCCAAAGTGACTCCCCAAAAGAGGTGCTCAAAGGTAGACTTAGATACCCTAGGAAACATAGTCCAGTGTGCCCAAGATAGATCTACCCTCAACCTGAACTCCAAGGTGGAAGAGAGACATTTACTAACCTGGACACACCCCCTCCCCCCAGTGCATAGGTCTCTCAATTCAGAATGGAAGCCAAGGCTGGTGGAGGCAAATCTTGCCCAAGGTTGTACAACAGGGGGCGCCCCTGAGAACCAACAGGCTTCAGTGTCCAGCCTCTTAGGAACTTCACTCAATGCTGACTACAGCTCTTCTGGATGTCCCGGGTTAACCCAGCCCACCAGGGACACAGCACCTGCCACAATGCACCTGTTTTCCAATCATCTGCTCTTCTGCACTCCTGTGTGAGGACTCTGAAGGGGAGATGACTTAGTTCACCATCTTTGTAAGAGCACCATTAAAGTGCAAATTGTGTGTCCCTCCCCCAAATGCTGTGTCGGTGCCAGGACCATTAAGGATGACACTGAGCTTAGATGAAGTCATAAGTAGGGACCCTGAAATGACAGGACTGCTGTCCTTCTAGAATGAGATCCCAGAACCTTCTCACTCCCGCCACAGAGAAAGGTGACAGATGACAAGAAATCCCATCTACAGGGGGTAGACCAAAGCCACCCCTGGCACCTTGACTTCCAAGCCCCTGGCAGGGTGAAACTCTGAACGTCTAGTGCTGAACCAAGCAGCCTGAGCTGATAAATACAGGACCCTCCTGTCCTGGGAGAAAGACCTCGGGTTCTCAAGGATCCTGAGGAAGGTCACACATCACCCTGCTGCAGATGCTTCCTCACTCCCTGTCTGAGGCCACTGTGATCAGAGGTGGAGAATGGTGAGGAACTGTACCTGGAGTGGAGGCCTTGGACCTGTCTGTCAGTCTCTGCCCCCTGGTAGCCACCTTACAGGGATCTGGGTTCTAATTGGGCAGCCCCATGTCCTGGGGAGACCCTGTGACTCCTGCAGACTGGATGAGGCTGGTTCTCTCCATGGTTGGAGGTCATGAGCTCTCTCCATGAGCTGCAGGTCAGTGTCTGTGGGCCTCCCTAGAGCACCTCCCTCTCCCCTCCTCAGGTCGCTCCCAGCGTTGGACAGCACACAGGGAGTCTGGGCTCCTCCCAGGCCTGGCTGCCCTCGCATCATCTAGGGAGCACCCCAACCTGGCTATCTATCACTCACACAGAAAAAAGAGGAAAGAAAACTAAGAGGTGGGCAGCAGGTTGAAACAAAGCTCTGCTCCCTCCCCAAGCCCATGCGCCCTTCCCCAGCTGTGCCCACACCCAGCTCCAACTGGGACAAGGACTGGAGGAGGATTTGAGTCCGCATGGGATCAGAAAGGGGCCTCCAGCCCCTGGGCAGGTAGAGACCCAGCGCTGGGCTAGGGCCTCTCCCACCTCGAGCTGTCTATCAGAGCCAGGGCGGGTCCTCCGGGGCACATCTTCAAGGGCGTTTCCTCTGAATGGGGACTTCATCCCAGGTGTGGGGAAGGACTGGTCTTCAGGGAATGAGCCACCAAAGGCTGTTCTTTGGGTCCCTGCAGTCAGAATCCAAAGGTCCCTGAAGTGCCAAGGAAATTAAAAAAAAAAAAAAAAAAAACGGGCTCAGGACAGAGCCACAGGGGAAGAGGCACAGCGGTGGGGGCTGGGGGTGGGGGGGATGAGGCTACAGCCTCCATTCAAGCCCCTCCATTCCCCTCCCTAGTCCCCAGCCTGTCATCCATGTTCCCAACACCCACATCAGGAAGTGAAGGCTTAGGACACACATCTTGTAGAAGAAACTTGGGAAAAGAAGAAAAGCCATGAATGAAGTGGTAGGCCAGGCAGGGCTAGCTCAGAAGACCCACAGAAAACCAACACAGGGAACCCAGAGTGACCCCCAAATACCATGGAGGGTGTGGGGCGTGGGTAAAGGGGTCCCTGGGCTGGGGGGCTTGAATTTCCTTTATAGAAATACTCAATGAAAAACCCTCTGCACGTCACTGTCATCGTCCTGCACACACGTGCACACACATGCACATGCACACACACACACACACACACACACACACACACACACACACACGCTCCTCAAAGGATAGGGGAACTCACCCTGTCCTTGCAAAGGTTAGTAAAGATGCGTTTTCTTACCTGAAGATTTAAGAGAATGGGGCCCTGTCTTTGACCTTGGCCTCTGGAACCCCAGCTTCTCCTGGGAGATGGCTCAGGTCCATGTCTGTATGGAATGAAGGAACCTACTGAAGCCTCCATTGTGGGGGTGAAGTCATCCCCACCCACTCACCCCCAAGACCACAAGGAACAAGCCTTCTCTTCCCGGGCTCCCACACCTTCTCGGCAACAGAGCTTTGCCAGAGGAGCGGCTTGAGTGTGAATGTCATCAACCCTCCTAAGAGAGCCTGCACACCTTCCCTCCCCACCGCCCTGCCCAGACTTACCTGACAGCACCCCAACCCAAGCTCGCAGATCCTTCCACGCAGACATCATGGGGTGGTCCTGGAAGACAGAAGAGCCAACCACACACAGGAGGGAAACCCACCAATGCCCCTCCCCAGAGCAGGCCTGGCCTGGGCAGAACTGGCTGCCAAGCCCCAGAAACCACCTGCTTCTTCCTTCTCCTCCTCCTCTTACTCCTCCTCCTCCTCCTCCTTCTCTTTATCCTCATCCTTTCCTGCCATACAGAGCATCTTTCACCAATTCCAGGCACAGAGTGGGTTCTGGTATGACCCATGAAAAATCGGAACAGGTTCTGAAGCTGAAGACAGCCAAAGGGAGGGGAGGGCTGGATTCCATAGGGATCTGGAATCCTGATCTCATTGCTGCCCCTCTGCCCCTTCCACTGGGAGCTCGCTCTCTCTCTCTCTCTCTCTCTCTCTCTCTCTCTCTCTCTCTCTCTCTCGGCTCTGGGACCCCTCCTGCCTCAACAACCACCCAAGGTCACAATAGTGGTCTGTCCTTTGAGGCAGTGACTTGGAAACCACAAGACCTTTCTGCTCAGCCTGCTCCCTGCCCTCCCCTGACAGCTCCGCTGTGGAGGCATCAGAGGCATAAGGGGTGCGGAGCTCTAAGACACCCTCAGTTGCCAGTCTGGAAAAGGCCAGAGAAAGCCCTGCAGTTCATTTGGGGGGGAGGGCTGTGTTCTTAGTGATGGTCATGCTACATACATCAGCCTTGCAGACCTGAGCTGGGATGGGCAAGGTGCCTCCTAGCACCTTATCTCGGAGAGCTTGCTGTCACACAGAGACGCTATATCCCTGATATTCCCAAGTGTCTGCAAGGCCAAAGAGCCCTGGCCAGGTTTATAACCACTATTCCAAGGACCACAGCCCAGAAGTTCCCTCCCGCTTCCAGCACCAGATCCATGGGGACACAAGAAGTAGTGATCTAATCTGGCTATGTAAAAGCTCCTGTCGATGAGCTGGAGAGATGGCTCAGGGGTTAAGATACTTGCCTGCAAAGTCTAACAACCTGGGTTCTGATTCCCCAGTCCACATGTAAAACCAGACGCACAAAGTGGCACATGTATCTGGAGTTTGTTTGCAATGTTTGCATTCTCTCTCTCTCATACACACACATTTCCTCTGTCTATATCTCTCTGCTTGCAAATAAATAAAATATTTTTAAAAGCTCCTGTCAATAGAGTTAATAAAATATCAGTTCCAATACCAGAAATGGGGTGTAACACCCCATTTTAGGAGCCCATAATGTTGGAATAAGCTCTTGATATGTGGTATGGAGGTAGGAGAGTGAATAGCTGTCTCACATCTCCCTTTCCTCTGGGATTCTGGGATACGCTCTTCTCCCCCCCTCCCCCCACACACACACCAGCAGAAAGCATGTCGGGCTGCATGCTGATAAACTCAAATACTTATCTGCAAGGCTGCTTTCCATGTGACTGTGACAATCCCAGGCCCCTTCTCTCTTCTGTGTCCTTGGAATCAGCTGGACCTCTGCAAACAAACCCTATGTCGCTCACTGGGCCATCGCTTGACCCACAGAGACCCTGTCCCTTGACTTAAGGCCCCAGATCCCCTGGTTATTATCGAGGTATGGGAGGTTCCTAACTGTTCCCTGGTCCAGCTTAGAGAATAGAAAGGAACAGGAAGGTTTTGGGGGTCAGGCAAACTGAGATGAAACTCTGGGCCCCACCCTCAAATTCACAGCAAGGCTCAGCCTAATTATTCTGGAGACTTCGCCAGGACCTGGCCCTGAGCTCTGTTAGTTTCACTAATGAATGATTTAAATTCTGAGTCTATCTTTATGTACCCACTAAAGTTCCAGAAATATGGACCATCGGGGGCCAGAGAGATGGCTCAGCAGATAAAGGCACTTGCTTGCAAAGTCAGAAGGCCCAGGTTTGATTCCCAGTATCCATGTAAAACCAGGTGCACAAGGTGGCGCATGTGTCTAGAGTTCATTCCCAGTGGCAGGAAGCCCTGGCGAGCCCATAAGCATTCTCCTGTCTGCCTCTTTCCCTCTCCCTGCTTCCCTCTCCCTCTCCCTCCCTCTCTCCCTCCCTCTCTCTCTCTCAAATAAATAATCATTTGACATTTCTGAGCCTCTCATTTTTCATGGATAATGGATACCAGCTTTTTTTAGACAGTTTCATGTAGCCCAGGCTATCCTTGAACTCCATATGTAACCAAGGATGACCTCGAACTTCTGATCCTCCTGCATCCACTTCCCTGGTGCTGGTTATGCCCAGCTCTGAGTGTCACCCTTATCATGGGGTGTCCACAGAACAGCACTTAGCAAGAACCTTGGTGAACAGCAGCTTGTAGTAGCTAGAGTTGGCTCTCATTCGTCTCCTCCATATCCTCAGGGACTCGAAGTTCAGCTCCTCACTCCCTTCCACAGCTTATACAGTAGCTTCCAGAGGGACCACCTGGCACCAAGAGAGAAAGGGGACACCTGCTTGTCTGAACCCAGAAAGGGTCGGGTGACAGATGTCACCCTCTGTCTCTGAACATCTTGACTATTGTTCAGCAGAGCTAGAGTGACAGATGAGCCAGCCCCACCCCCAACGAAGGGAGGGGGATCCTCTGGGGACAGAGGACAAACCTCAAGTTATTCACAATCCCACTGAACCAACACAGCCCTGTGCCACAGAAACTCACGACTCCCACTGCCAAGGGTCACCCAGGAGACCACCACCACTCCACACAAACACAGGTCCCTGAACAAGGGCCAAGACAGGGCTCCGGTCTTGTGAATAAACCTGGAAGGCATCAGGTGTGCACCGTGACTTCCGCTAGCTTTATGGGCACAGGGCCTGGCTGTACCGATGGGGAGACTGAGGCCGGAGGAGTCTCACACACACATGGAAACTCTCCAGCCCTTCTGTTCCCACCACAGCTCTACCCAGGGAATCTGCTCAGGATCCGGTCCTGCTCTGAGAGGCAGCAGGGGCCAGGCTGAAAAAGCAAACCTGAGACAAAATTAGGGGTGGGGGGCAGAAGTGACCAGCGGCTCCAGGAGCAGAAGTCCAGGGTGCCCAGACATCTCCTCTGGGAAGTGCTAGCCACAGGGTGGTTCCTGTCATCATAGCAACATTGAATGTCAGGGTACAAGCCCGGTGCCACTCAGGAATAAGATGCCAGGAGAAAATGTGTACCAATGGCATTTTCTTCTCTCGTTGTCGTTCTCGAATCTTTTACACATAATAAAATAACTGCTTGTTTGGTTATATTCATTAAAGTAAATGTATAAGAAAAATCACCAAAAATTTTTTTTAAATTTTTTGTTTTTGAGGCAGGATCTCACCCCATAGACCCGGCTGGTCTTGAACTTGCAATCCTCCTGCCTCAGCATCCCAAGACCTGGGACTATAGGTGTTCACTATCACAACCTAAAACTCTTTTTATTTTATGCCTGGGGTGGAGACTGTCCTTAAGGTGATGGTCACTGAAGACTTCATTCATATCTGCCCCCTGTTAAGGGTTGGGACAATCTTAAGAAACACCAATAAGGGCTATAGGGTAGATTTCAGGTGCATTCCCACTGGCCAGGATCATAAAAGAATAAGGTGGGGGGGGGCATGGAGGACATCAGCAAAACTCAAGGTGGGATGAAGTCTAAATGAGGAGACAGAGTGGTCCCCAGGAACCATCTGCCTTGACTGCTGTTTGGGTCTGGGCTGGGGTGAAGGGTTCCCCAATCTGAGCACACCTGCAGGAGAGAAAGGGTTTCTGAGCGAACATACAGATGTGCAGCCCCAAGGGTGCTGACGCATCGCTCTGGCCACGTGGCCAGACACCTGTGTGCTTGCAGCTGAGGGTCCCCTGGAGTATGAAACCCCAGAATATCAGGACTTCCCATCAGGGGAGTGAAGTCACTCATCCCGCCTCCCTGGCTCTCCCGGCCCCCACCCCGCCAGCGCCATCGCGACGCATCCACACCCGCACCCAAGCTGCTGGCACCAAGTTAGCAATTGGCGCTTTGGAGAGCAGGGCGCGGTGCCCACCGCCAACGCTCTGTTCCAGGCTGCGCCCAGCTCAGTCCCAGGCTGGCACCGAGAAAAACAAACCTGCTTCCGGCAAGTTCTCTCCCAGTCCCCCCCCCCAGCGCACCGCAGCAGGTGGGGGCGTTTTCCCAAGGGACTTAAGCTCTGCAGTGGGGTGCGCACAGGGCGCGCCGATCCTGGGCCAAGAGTGGGGGTTCCTGGGACCCAAGACTCACGCTGTCCCTCTCTAGGGCCCTTCCCTGCCTGGAGGAAAGAAGTCTGGTCCCTTCCCTCTCAAATTCCCAGTCTCTGCAAGGAGTGTCCCAGAGCTCAGGAAAGGTAGGGAGGGGGGCGAGCTGGTGGTTTCTGGGGTCTCCTGAGACCATGTGAAATTCCACATGGGTTATAGAATGCATTGAGTGTGGACTCATAAAACACTGACTTGGTGGCCTTGGACAGGTTGCTAATCCTCTCTGGATGTCCGTTTAACTCATCTTTAAAATGGGGTTTCTTCCCACCTCCTGGGACTTTTTTGTGCTAATAAGGCAGGCTAAGCGCTGGGTAGGGATCCTCTGGGGACGATCGCTCTGCAAAGTGATGGATTGTCACCGTGAGGGTGGGTCACCTCCACTCCGTTCTTTTGAAGACACTCTGCATACCCGACATTGGGATGGGCCCCAGAAGTGAAGGAATGGCTGGCGCTTGGGCGGAGGGTGGTGAGTATCTTGAAAGGGCTTCCACGGCCACAACCCACCCTCAGGGCTGAGACCCGTTGGGCTCGGTCCGCAGTCAGCTGCTAACCTGAGGTGGCCTGGGACTCCCCACACCCACGCAGATCTCGACATGGGGGGTCATTAAGGAAAGGGTCTTTGTTCTCCTTCAGATCCTGACTGCGAGACCCCATGCGCACTGGACCCCCGTTGCGCACCCTCCCCCATCCCCACATACCATCAGTTGGGAGTCTTCCTGGATTTGCGGGACCCTGGGAGCCTTGTCACCCACCAAATGAGGGGGCGAAAGCGATCCTGGGACTCAGGGGTCCACCATCACCCATCATCAGGGTGTTTGCGCAGACAAGGATGCTTCTAGTGAGGAGGAGAGCCCGTGGCTTACCTCGGGTCCGTGGTCTGTCCTGCCCTGCGGCTGGAGTGCAGATGGCTCTTTGTGCCCGGGCTCTCAGCACAGAACTGGGGGAGCCCCTGCAGGCGCCTCCCATCGCAAACTCCTCCCCACACTCGTCCGCAGCCTCCCTCCCTCTCTCGCTCGCTCTGGTCCTGGCATCGTCTTTGTAGCTGCCGCAGCGCCCATGAAATTTTAATGCTGGAGCGGCTGGCGGGCGAGACGCCCCACCCCTCCCTCGCCTGTGCCCTGCTCCCTCTTAGCCCCCCACCTCACCCCGTGTCCCCACCACCCCTCTCTCTGCCCCCTGACACCCTCCCAGTGCCCCAGCCCAGAGATGAGGCAGCCAGGAGTGCACAAAGGGGAGACAGAGCTGCACTCAGCATCCAGCATCCCTGCTAGCTCGCTGCCATGGCAACGCAGGCTGGGTGGACTCTCTTGGATGGGGGTGGGGAGGGCCTCTGGGCAACCAAGATGGGGGGGTGCGGTGCCAAGAACTTACCCTGCAAGGCCAAGGCGTATGTCTCCCACTGAAATGAGGGATATATGGTCAGGGCCTTGGTAAGTTTCTAACCTGAGTCTGTGATTTCATAGTCATGAACAGGCCGCTGCAGGATACCAGGCACCATTTATTCTAAGCACATTTATAGTTTTGACCTTTTGTTGTAACTGCCCTCCTGGGTGCATGGGAAATATAGTCTAGTACAGAGGCGCTGTACTACAGCCCCAGAGTCAGGGTTCTGTTGACTCCCCAGGGGCCTGGGCCTCCACACCCCTCGGGAACATGTTTGGAAATGTCACCTCTCAGGCGCCACCCCAGCGCCACTGGATCAAAAATTCTGGGATGGGACCCAGATCTATAGTGTAACAAGCCCACTGGGTAAGACTGACGCCCCTTCCTGCTGGAGAATATCTCCATCTGTCTCTAGAACCCGGGCTTGTCCCTGTTTAAAAATCAGCTCTGCCCATGCTTCTGACCAGCTGTGACCTTGAACTAGAGCACAGGGGCCTCAGAAGACTCTGTTTATGTACCCTCCAGTAGAGATCATAGAATCTCACCAGTCTTAGGTAGGGGAGCTCTGCCTGACACAGAGCTGGTCAGTAAGGGCTGAATAAGAGAGCAACACTCCTTCCATTTTCACACTTAAGGATCCCCGCTGCTTAGATAAAGAGGTGGTGAGATGCTGTAGTGGCTGTTTCCAGTCACATCCCTCCACCCCCCCCAAGGGATCCAGGTGGGATTTGAACACATCTTTCCAGGCACATATTTTGGCAGGAACCTCCAGCTGGCCTTTACAATATCAGGATAGCCAAACCCAGTCTGGCAAACTTAAATCACATTTCTTTTTAGAAAACAAAATAATTTTATTTATTTGCAAGCAGAGAGAATAGGCACACCAGGGCCTCCAGGGCCTCCAGCCACTGCTAGCGAACTGCGCATCTGGCTCTAGGTGGGTACTGGGGAATTGAACTCAGGTTGTTAGGTTTTGCAGGCAAGCGCCTTAACCACTGAGCCATCTCTCCAGCCCCTTCAAAGCACATTTCTAATATGCCTTTCATAAGGCCAACACAGGAAGCTTGATGGCCCCAGAGGGCCCTCAGATACTTC